>CM060951.1:66029898-66058765 GCA_030765055.1 Mantis religiosa | reverse complement strand
GATCCCCGTGGCTGACCTACCTGACCCATAGGTTTTTTCGGGGGTTTTACGGGGTCACCAACCAAATATGGGTAGGTTAATTACATCCCCCGAATTTCCTGTACCTCCATTTCATGACCATTATCATTTCATATCATCTCTCAACCCTGTGGTGTCTTTCAGAGTAGATGTGTCGGTAAGTGTCTCGGCAGTGTATGGCAGGATGATATGCTCTGAGTGTACCACTACGGTAGATCGGTTGCCGGTCTCCGGGGACCGCTTCCAAACCACCAGGGGGAGATGTCCGTTGTCCTGGCCTCACGGAGGAGGTTTCCATCTAAGCAAAATGTAGGGATCCTACCCTTTGTACTGTCGTGGCTCCTTGGGACGGCCGCCCTCTACCTACTCTCGCCTCATCCTTCCGTCCGGAGATACCCCTCTGGGGGCATAGGTGCATAACCCAAGACTGGTCGCAGTGCCGAATCCCCTCCGTAGTAAAAAATAAAAACCAAAGATTTTCCATTTTTGTGTGTTTATTGAATTTTCATTATTTTATCTACTAGATCTACTTGAAGTAAACAGAGGAAATACTGTATTTACTGTTGACATTTCCTATTCATATTTTCGGGCTCCCTAAAACTAAAATACATTTATAGAAAAAAAAGGCTGGGTGTGGTTGAGTGAAAAACATTTTTTTTTAAACAAGGCAGTGCAACCCAAAGTACACTTTACAGGGAACATTGTCCTAAAATTTTGATTTGATGGAAAATGACTAAGTATTTTTATTTTTCACAGAACTATATTTCTTTAGTATATAATGATTATCCGGGCTTGTAGACCGTGGTCTATTGGAAAATAGTCTTCCAGACGTTTCGTTTCGTTTTCTGCAATTTATGTCCTCCAACGTTAAGTCATATCGGACGATGAATGGTATGGGTGAAATGATGCTCAAATGAGTCCGGGGTCCATGAAGCTTAGAGTTACCCGACATTTGTCTATCAGGATAAGGGAAAACCCTGGAAAAACCCGTATCCAGGTAACTCGCCGTGACCGAGATTCGAACTCGGGACCTCTTGATAGTGAGTCAGAAATGCTACCACCATGCTACCGAGGCGGGCAAATGTATCGTTCAAAACTGTGTCGAACATCAGTGGCATGGCCGTAATACACTCGCTGCTACTGAATCAGCCGAAAGTACAACGAGTCTTACGGCCATGCCACTGAAGAAGTTCGATACAGTTTCGAACGAAACGTCTGGAAGGCTATTTTCCAATAGACCACGGTCTACAAGCCCGGATAATCATTATCTACCAAATGACTCCGGCCGTGAAAGCCTACGCACTACAATATATTCCTTTAGTTTTTCCACCAAGGCAACTAAAATGAATCTTTTGCCAGGTGGATGAAATGTTCTATGTGTAAACAAATAAATATTTAAATTATTACTGAAATTAAAATTTAGCTCTTAAAAATGAAACTGCCAGGTTTTAAGTCGTTTGAACGTCGAGACAGGCAATGACAAAAAGAAACAATAGGTCTTAATTTCTCTTCTACATTTAATTAAGGGTTTATGTTTCCACAAATCCGTCAAGTCCTTTGATTAACCGATAAGTTGCCGTTGCTTTATTTCGAATTTAATTTTTCAACATTTCGCTCACCTTGGAAAGATTATTATGAAAAAGAAATTGTTTATAAAATTTTATATAATGCTGCATTTACATTCTTTGTAGATTTCTGAGTGTCATCTGTATAAAGCATGAAGAGAAGACTTTTATAAATTCCATCCATGTATGTCTGTCGCTCTTCCTGTACCAGATCGTTAAATTTTAACAAATATAATTTATTGTAACTTATTTTTTTACTAACGCTAGTGCTTACCCATATTAAGTAGAAGTATGGTTTTACAGCCAAAAATTCGGTATCAAAAGTTCATCGGAATAATTCTAATCTCCTGAATGAAAAGTAAACAAGAAACAGGTCTGTGTGTATGTGGGTGAACTGCAGAACTCAAAAAAGTAATGGATAGATATGAAACTTAAATTTGAAGTCAGTTCCTTTCAGGAATGCAACAGAAAGAATTTTAAGATAATTATCCCCATCCCAAGCTAACGTTAGCATGGGAAATATTTCGTAAGCTTTTATATTTTATTTTATTTTTATTTAATTAAAATATTGTATGTTTAAGACATTTACATAAGAAATGAAATATGAATCTTAACCTTTCTGCGAATAGCCTGTAAAATTCTCTGCATTTTCCGTACTTGTAAACCACATGAAATAAACAAAAAATTACTGCACAAAGGTAATGAATGATCTTGTCAAATCACATATTATATGTCAAACAACAATTTTTGTCACTAAGAAGGTCAGTGATATTATTTATAATTGCTTTTCACTATCAAATAATTTATAGTTTTCAAACTAATAAATCGCTACTTTTTAATTGGCCGTGTAAACAGAAGCGAATTTCAAAGTTATCATGTAGTGACGCTGTTTTAAAAGATCTGGCTCTAGCTTAACCCACAGAGAACGGATTTTCAAAACTATCACATGGTGGCCCTTTTAAAAAGATTTGACCATCATTATTTGTATTCCCTTATAACTAAACGAAATGTTTAATAATTAATTTCTGCTAACTTTTTTCCCCAATTACAACGAAGTCTGTAGTAGAATAAGTTTTAATAAGAACATTTTATGGAAAGATGAGCGGAGAAAGTCATTGGGATGTAACAGATCCCGAAAAAATTCCTAACTAATCACCTTTATGAACAATTTTTTGCAAATTTTGGTAGATATATCTAAAGTATGTTAACATTTGACCAGCATTAAGCCAAGTGATAGAAGTCTAAGCGCTATTTATCATCATTATCATCGTCATCATTTTACAAGCACCCATTCATTGCTCAGAAAACTTGTACTGTTGCCTATATTAAAACAATAACACCTGAAAGAAAACTACTTGTGGCTTTCTGTCTACATTAAAAGCGGTAGCTATAGCTCAGAAACTGGGGGAAGTAGCAACTCACTTATTTTGTTTCCTCTCCTCTATCAATTATTCATTGGTTTTTCCAGATGTTTAGTTTATTGTTTTCTTAGAAGTAACCAAATATGTTTCTAATGGAGTTGCATTATTTCAAGAACAGAGGCTATTACGAAAGCACTATCCGAAATCTGAATGAACTGCAAAAACAGGATTATTGACTGAATATGTGAGGTTTATTTGAATATGCGAAAATCGTGCAGCTTCTCGGAATGACCCCTAGGTGACAGTATTTCAGAAACGCTTTCCTTTTCCAATTCAGTCATATTTAATGGAAAAATCTGTCTTACATTGTAGCAATTGCTCAAGAATCATAGTGGGGTAAGTAGCTTTGCTTTATATGCAGATGTATGCATAAGGAAAATATCAAAGGATGGATATGAATGCAATATAAATTCAGATTGACGTTAAATACACTATAGGAAACTATACCATTATGTTAAACCATATTTGTAGAGGGCCACGGAGTTTATTCATGACCATTAAAGCTGGAATATGAAGCACACAGATGATCTGAATCCATCTCGGTAACAGAAATAATCAAAGTACACTACAAGATCCTTCAGTATTACAGATTGAAGTTGTCCAAAACTAATATTGTGGCCATATCAGGCGTGTTTCGCTTGGAAGCGTTGAACATTATTTTTGGACTTTATATATATAAAACGATTGAGTAAAATGTTTCTGATCAAGATGTCTATTGTCATTTTTTGCAGCGCTTTGTAACAAACGATAAAACAATAGCATGCGAGTAATGAAATCACCAAGATTCTCCTTCACCAAATGTGCCAAACTATGTGAACTCGGTCGGGAACGTAATGGTGTTGGTGTTTTAGATTGGCTAGGGTCTGGCACTAATTGATTAAGTGTCATCTGGAAAATCCAGTACTGGAGAGTACTATGCTAATTTCTGACTCATTTAAGACTAAAATACGCGAGAAAAAGTTGTTTTAACAAAGAAGAAAATTTATTGAGGCAGCACTGATCATCGCCCATTTGTCGCTACATTGACGAAATTCAAGGAAGTAGGGTATACTTTGCTGCCATATCCACGTTATTCCTAGTCTTAGCCATATCAAACTTCCCTCTGTTCCCTAAGTTGAGGGAGTTTCTTGGTGGGAACGAAGAATTTAATGAACTTAAATCGTCAGTTGAGGCATGCTTTACAGGTCTAGAGGAATCTGAGTTTCGTGACGCAGCAGAGGTCATTAAGTACCACTAACCAATTGCATTGATGTTAAGGAAGAAAGACGTTGAAAAACGTAATCCGTTTCAAAAGTTGATCATGTTATCATTTTTTATTTTATTCCAGGGATGGCCTTAGAAGAGTTAAATAGCAGGGTCATATGGTAAAATCTAGAGACCAAAAAGTACAAGTTTTAAGACACATTATTGACAATTATATCATACGTTTCAGAATTCTGGTGCAAAGTGTACGATGGTGGTTGCCAGAAATGCAAGTGACTGGCTGTAGAATGAGGATCTAAGTGAAATAGCTAGAAGCCAGTGAATTAACTATGGCAGATATTTCATCTAAATGAAGTATTGTTTCGCAGACTTACTCTGGATTCAAAATTCTTAATGTCATGAAGATGAGGCGCGTAAGAACGAACAACAAACAAGGGCGTTGTCTCGCTGCTCTGGCATGTCGGAATGCGAAATCTTTTCTAGATTAACGAGCCCATGAAGATGTCCGCATGGGGTATGGAGCACATAGGCAGGATGTAACCGGTTTGTTACAGCAGCACTGTTCAGCTTAAGAATTAAAGGTATCCTGTCTTTTTCACTTAAAGGAATGAATACACAATAAGCTTAATATAAAATGCAAAGTGCTAGTGATTTTTCTTGCAGAATAAAAGAATCAAAATCGGAGAATTGCGTTAATTTGACTTTCAGAAATATAACATGGTGCTTCGTATTCAAGTGAACCTGTTCTTTGATAGTCCTGAATCTTACCAGTTAAGCCTAATATCGATAGGGAAGTAACGCGGGTTTTAAAATGTGGTTTTGTATAAGATAACATGTATTCTGTGAAAACAAATATAAGTAAGTGCATATGTTTTAACTTCGAGGAAATAGAAGGCCACTATGGCACTATTCTGGATATTTCTTCCAGTTACCACAGATTAAAACATGAACATGCCTCTGTGGTCTGACAACATTCTAGCCTCCAAATGTTAGCCTTTGGATTTGATTTACGGCTCAAGGATGTGAAGTTTTCTTTAAGAAGGATTCAACCCAAAGACAAACAGTATACGAAAGAACACCACTGCCAGGAACATTCGTTTCAAAGGCAATGTTGTCGATGCGATCTAATTATTAAAGCAGGCATACGAGGGTGGTCTGAAAAGTTTTCGACCTCAACATGAAGATGGAGCACTCATAGATTTCGTTGTCCATCTGTTGATAACTACTCACCAAAGTTTCAGCCATTTTGGACGCTCAGTTATTATGTAACAATCGTTTGAGTGAGTTGATGTGAGTGTTTTTATGAAAATGGACAAAATTGAGTATCAAGCTGCCATTAAATAGTTGTTTTTGTAAGGTAATAAACCTACGCAAATTAAGGATGAGTTGTATACTGTGTATGGGGACTCTGCACCACCATTTACCACAGTGAAAGTTTGGGCAGCTAAATTTAAACGTGGAGTAAGAGCTTGGGAGACGATACACGTTCAAGATATCCAAAACCTGCAACTACCGACGAAAACATCGCCATAGTTCATCAAATGGGGCTAGACGACCGCCGAATTAAAGTGAGAGAGATAGTAGAGGCTATGAAAATGTCAAAAGAACGTGTTTGTCACATATTAAATCAACATTTAGACACGAGAAAGCTGTACACGCGCTGGGTGCCGCGTTTGTTAGACCTAAAACGTGTTCGAATGAACATTTCCAACGCTCTGTTGGCACAGTTTAGACGCAATATATCCGAGTTTTGGCACCGATTAAGTACTGTAGATGAAACTTGGATACACCATTATACGCCCGAAACAAAAATAGAGTTCGAACAATGGACTGCAAAGGGTGAACCGGCTCCAAAAGGGGGAGAAAAAAGCCTGTTTTTGCAGCTGGAAAAGTGATGGCGGCTATTTTTGGGATACTCATGGAGTTATTTTAATCTATCTTCAAAACGGAAAAACTATTATAGGAGCATACTACGCATCGTTACTTGACAAGCTGAAGGCAGAACTTGCGGAAAACGGTCACATTTACAGAAAAAGAAAATCCTGTTTCACTAATATAGCGCATTGTCTCATACCTCAGCGGTTGCAATGGCGAAAATCCACGAATTACGGTTTGAACTGCTTGATCATCTGCCTTACTCACCAGATCTGGTCTCAAGCAACTTTTGTTTTGTTCCCTCATCCCTCTCGATTGATGATATCGGGTGATAGGATTCCTATAAAATCATGGTCCTAGTGCCAAATTCTAAACCTTAACGAAATTAGTTAAGTTTATTGATATATTTGTCGTTTGCAAGAAAGACGAGGAGGGAAAGTTTGCAGAATATGAATGGACATAAATAACTCCATCATTTTAAGGAGAGCATACTCCAAAGCATAGCCTACAGCCACGTATGCTTAAATATAGGTTTTGGGCTGCTCCACTTCAATTCGGCACCATTACCTCCTGATGTCGGTTTCTTTGTCTGCTATAACTTTTGTACTGTGTACTCCAACCTTTCTGCTTGTATTACATACAAATGCATCGGTTAATTCAAACGGAGCTTTATGAATATAGTTGAGTTTTATAGTTGAAGTGTTACTGCGGGTATTCAGTTACAAGTTAACATATAGGTGAAAACTCCAACGTGAATGGAAATTATTTTCCTTGAACTGCGGTAACCTATGAGACTATCATAGGTGTAATTTTGTTCAGGCCAAAATATGGCGTATATTTCGGGTATACGCTCTCTATGCAGGATCAGTCCAAAAAGATTCGAAGATTGCTATGCGACTCATAATTCAGATATTGAATTGTCATACTACCAAACATTAGCATATGAAACAATATTTATCTGGTTTGACATCGAGGAAAAATAACAAAGTAGAGTATGAATTACAGAATAGTCTTATGTTATTTATACATGTTTTGACGTGGTTGAATACGACCTTGTTTTCGGTGATGGATTCTGTATCCAGTGTCTGCAGATAAAGTTTAAAGCAATGGAAGTTCAAATGGATATGCATGCATGGATCTGCAGCAGTTTTGCGCCATTGTCTTTGCCATGCAATTAAATATCAAAGTCGGCTGATTTTGAATGAAAAAGACCTGGCTTCCAAATGGTGGGTGGAAGTGTTTACTGCTGAAAAAAGGCTACTTTGAAAATTCAATTACAGGGATTCATTTAGATAGCAATTTAAACCGACATACGGTAAATAAAGTTATTTTTATTCAACTCCTGTAGTTTCTATTTAACATAGAGCTACTCTGGGAAAAATGGAATTCAACACGTAAAGAAAACAAGGTGACATGTATAATTTCTCGCTTTGCAACTTGAGAGGCCCAAAGTCTTCTTTTGATATTAAAATGGGTATATACGACCGCATTAGCATTACAAACAAGACTTTTTGGCTTGTATTATGGTTGTAAATGAAGATGTTAATGAATTAGGTAACAGGTCCGCAGTGGGTTTTGTTTAGGACTAGAGTTATTCATGCGCGGAGAAAAAATAATTTATCGAGCTTTAGTGCGATTTTTCTCGCCCAGCCCACGTTTAGCTTTCCAGAGATGGATTGCATTTTAAGCACGTAGAAATGCCGCGTGAATATTAATACAGCATGCTCACTTTAAAACTTTTATGAGCCATTGCTAATGCGGCGATCTCTTCGCTTTTGCTAAAGCCTGACCTTGCAGTACCGTTTTCACAGATTACATGGACCTACATCTTTCATTTGTACGGACTGTACAACGGATGTTCATCAATTAAGAAGCTGTTTCAACAGGAAGATATGTAATTGTTCATTACCTTTAGGACTATTATTTATTAGCAGTACGTGCCTGCTATTGCGTGCTATTCACATGTTGACAGGTACTCTTGTGTTTTTAAAAAATGAGGCTGGTTGGGTAGCGAATACATCTGTCACCACAAGGTAATCCACTCGTTCTTATTAACTTTGTTGGAATACATCCAAATGTATTAAATTCTAAAAAGAATATTTTTATTTCAGTTATTAATTAAAATGTATATTCAATCCTTTATATTTGTATTTTCTTCTGAACGACTACTATTACTTTATTACCATTGAAGCACAGAGGCACCCCTATTCAGTTCTCTTCGTAGTCAAGAATAGTGTGACTTTGTGGGTTCGTGAAATGAAAAGTCCAATTACACCACTCAACAATGTTCTTTATTTCCACCGACTTACAGTTTAGCACTTGCCAATTACTCAGAATTTCGTAATGCACACAATTACGATTCACCAGTTCGTCCGTTACAATTTCACTGCACTAGTAATTACGTAAGCTCCGGTACACCTTCACAGTTACGTACAGTCTTCCGTTGCACAATCTTCCAGTACATTAACACGTCACTGACTAACTCTTACACCAAGAACTGCGACTGTCTCACTAACTAACTGACCGACCAACTCTGTCCGTCTGTAACCCTCTTTATATAGGAATATCGCCGGTTTCTAGTGACCAGGGGAATGTTCCAGATTCCGTAATTTCGAGAAACAGGTGTAGAGAAACAGACGACACAGTCATGTTTTTCCCCTGACCACAGCCTGTCACCACTATAGGACAAACGAGGCGAGGGCGTGGCTAACCGAACCTTCCCTGTCTCCCGCTTTCAGCTGCTTCACAGGGTGTTCCAGCGATCGCGTTACAATAGTTTTGAAGTCCTCGACAGTGCCTTAGTCTGATCAAAACTAATCTTGCAGGGCCGTGTATTTCCAATGACATTAGATGAACATGTCAATGCATCTGATATGCTTGGCAGTATATGCAGAAGTTTAGGTAAAGTAGAGTGGACCAAAGCACTAAAATCAGCTAAGGTATTGAATCAGAATCAGTCCTGGGACCGTCTTAATATACTATTTAGTCTTAAAAGACTAAATAAGCTAGCTCTCAGGGAATGAATACCCATGGAAGTTAAAGGTACTAGACTCTTAAGTGGAGTTTGGACATTTTATAGCTCTTATTCTGAGGCTCGATAAACATAGTGATGAGAATTTTAGAAATTTTAGAATCTGATTCTTTCACACACTAAAATGTCAGGAAAACGGAGAAAATAAAATAGCTAGAGCACCTTACAAGTTAATTAATTTATTTGTACGCAAACATACAATACCCCCTTACAATTCCAGTTACAATTTTTCAATTTTATTCTAAGTACAAACTTGTAAGCTGCTTATATTTACGGCCTAGTAAAGGTATTGACTTCCTGGCCGTTTGTATCTGTTCTAGCCCTTATGCATCCGTGATCTTAGCACTTTACAGGTAAAATAAGACCTGAAGCTTTCCTGGCGACGAATACGCTCACTTTCTTCTCGGGTAGCCAGCCAGGTGAAAAGATGATTAGATATCAACGTTTCGGGAGTGTGCATCTCTCCCATCATCAGGATATTTATAAAATGTTATAACCACAAATGAAATACTGGATATAACACAACCATAAACAAAGACAAAACACTATCAAAATTCGCATTACTGAACAAAAGACTGTTTTCAGTAAATTAAATGCCAGGTCAGGAGATGGTGTGAGTATAGAAAATTGTGTCAAAGAAACTTAACTACTTAACTTGATTATCAAGCTGTATTGATCTTTGCTTCTTAATTCGATGGATTTCCATTTTAAGGCCGGTTTCCAAGAGGAGGTGAACTGAAATCCAGCATCATGGTTAAGCGTGCTCCTTTCAGAGGAAACCGCCAAAGCCTCCTTAATTCTCCGCTCCCAGTAGCTGTTGCCTTTTGCCAAGATGGTCGTCTCCCGAAAATTGGCTCTATGGTCATTATCAAAACAATGCTCTGCCAGCCCAGACTTCTTAGGTTGCATTAAGCGAATGCTCCATTCATGTTCAACTATTCAGGTGGCGATGGTCCTCCCGGTTTGTCCTATATACGATGTCCCACATTCACAGGGAATGCGGTACACTCCCGGAACTTGGAAGTCCAGTTTGTCTTTTACTGGTCTTAACTGATGTTGAATCTTCGGAGGTGGCTTGTGGATGGTCCTGATGATGTATTTGGCGAGAATTCTGCTGATTCTGGCGGATAGATTGCCGGTAAACGGGATGCAGGCTGTAGCATTAGGCTGCCCGAGAAGAAAGTGAGCGAACTTTACAGGTAAAAATTAATTTTCTTATTCAGGGGAATTCGCAAACTTTCTTCTGATAGATGTGGAGTTGAGTTGGATTTAAATGTGGGAAAGGACACTTACTATCCTACACTGTGCTGCCCCATCTTGCTTTATGTCAGTCCTTCAGCTATAGTATGAATTTGGTGATGAACTGAATCCAACATGGATTAAGAAAGATGACAGGGTCTTCGGGTTTTGGAAATCATATACCCAAAAAAGAGCCTTCTTAGCAAGCACAAAACACTAAGTAAACAAAGTGCTGTCTCATTTCAGTGCTGGAAATTAATGTACATAGGTTGGATGGATGTACAGCTCCATCTCGTGCAAGTGTTCCTAATTAATTATCTTGTTTGCACATTTGACGTCATCACGTAGTTGAACAATTAGTTGCCATTTAGAAGCTTTCTGGGTTACAAAGCTGAAAACATAGATAAATAATCCACGTCTGTAATTTAAGATGTGAGTACACTTTTCCAGTTACAAAGATACTTGAAAATGTTTTAAAGCTTAAAGTTTAATGATACATTTTACAGAATAATAAAAACATGGCCCATAAGAGAATGATGTACGAGAAACAATATAACCCACATTAAGATATAAAGGAGAAACTGCAAATAAAAACAAGGGAATGGAACTAATAAGTCAGTGCTGTGAGCATGCGCTAATGGCTAATACATCCAGTGAGGGAATGTGGATAGCCAACTTGGGCGTGGTATCAGACTCTAGTATTATTAAAGTGAAATAAATGAAGCTCCCGAGTACCTTACAACGCGCATGCGCATTTCTCTTTCTTTTAGTTTGGATATTCTGTTAGTGAGTTATCATTTTGCCAAAATCATCTGCGTGCCGGCATTTCATCACTATCTGCTGGATAGAATGTAAATTTCTTTGCAAATACTGCGTGATTAAAATAAGTACTATTTTAAAACAATTTACATGTGGTAGTATTTATGTTCAACTCGATCAAAATTTGAATTCATAATTTTCATCTTAAAATACTTGCTGTCCTGTGGATGCTATTCGAGGTGCAGTATTCAAGGACCATGGACCGTTGGAGACAGATGGCTGGTTATTTTTCTTCCCCAGAGTGATACCCTACTTAAAAATGAATATTTTAGGACTACAACAGTGCATAGGTACTAGTTTATCAAACCAGATGCTGTGCTGTTTTATGCACTGGTACGTAATTCAATAACATACAGTGACAACAAAAACATGGCATCATTCCAGATCTGATAAGAGTCAATTTTGTTATTACTATAGCATATATTTCGTTTACCTTTTTATGCTTAACTTGTTTTGCAAAATAACAATATAAAGCTTTAAAGGTCACATATTTACTTCTTTACCTCAGTCATATTCTGACCAACGTTCTCACGCCACCTTTGGAATGTTGCATATTCAAGCCGCCGCTTCCAAAAGTTTATATCGTATTACGTCTGGCAACTGGCTCCAGACATGCTCGATGGGATTAGCAGAACAGTGCAATGAGAGTAACCTGAGTATTGTAAAACCTGCCTGCGCAGTTTAATCACCTGTTACATACTTAACATATTTCTGCAGCTACCGTGCATGCGATATGCAAAGTTCCAAATATGTAAACGTAGCTTCATTGAAATAATTTGAGCTCTTAATAATTTTTAGACCTAACTCATATATATATTAAATATGACTGGATTCAGAATAAGCGGAATAAGTTATTTCTTCAACAAATAAAAGAACTATTGGAGACTCGCACACGGACATTATCAAAACTATATATTTTTTATTTCAGGTTGAATAGAAGGATTATTAACGATTTCAAAAATGTATGGCTTATGTACATTTTTAGTTTAGTATAGTATTAAAACGGTTATACAAACATAAAAACAGAGTATTCTCGTCCCTTAATAACATTTACGCCTTTTTACTTAAAATCTAAATTCAATTTAAGTATAAAACAAAATTTACCTCGTCCAACCAGTCATATCAGCCTTCAATAATATATTTGAATAAATAATGAATATACCTTAAATTAAGGCAATTAAAAGATTACCGATGTAAATGGCCATTTCAGAGCAAATCTTGCATAAGAAATGTTATCTCTGTGATTCCGTGATTACTCGAAAACTTTGTTTCGTATTTGCCTGCAGAACAATAGCAATAACAAAAGTTGGACAAGAGGTTGCGATATTCGAGCGAGTATTTTGAAGAGTGACTAAGTTGTCCGACTATTCTTTGCATTTTCCTAACTCTTCAATAAATAAAGTAAGTTAGGATTGTTTTTCTGAATCTGTCTAATGTATATATACGACCTTAATGCTTGAATGCCCTAGCACCTACGTAAATTCTTTGGTATGTCTTCTCCAGTGTAAGGCGGAAGATGACATTAGGTGCGTAGTCTTGTGTATCACCAACGTGAGTAATTTCTGCTAAACAGTCTTAATTATATGGCCTCTTCCCCTGCAGCTCGGCTGTTGCTACTAAATTAATTGGAAGGTGGATATCTTACATGTTGTAATCATGTGATTGCTGTTTTGTGGCTAGACACACATACTTACTATAACATCAGATAGCCTTAGTTGGAAGTACCCCTCCTGAACCACATACCTTGTTACGTTGTAGATGAGCTCAATTGCGCAATAGCCTTCCTGTGCCATCTATTTTTTTTTTTTTTTTTTTTGCTCAGTGGGCTGGACTTAGAACCTAGCAGAGCATATTCAATTCAATGTTTTCTTGGCGATTGCCGAAACGATAAAGAGAAGGACACAAAGTCATGTTATATTGGAGAGCAAACGGTTTGATTTCACAACTTCCAAAATGCCAGTCACATACGTTACTTCTGAGCCACATCGTCCTATGCAGGATCACATAGGGAAAGCGCACCTATTAATATGCATAATTATTTTCTTAAGAAAATTGTTACACTTCCTTAACCCGTAACCAGTATGGTGCAGTTTTTGTAACACAAATGGTATGGTGGGGTCAGGAGGACCCATTTCATTTTTGACAATTATGGAGGATGAGGAATGATAAATCGTAATAAAGTAAACATAAATGTAATATTCAGTTAATTAGGCATAAAGTACACTGTAAGCCTCTGCATTCATATCTACAGGATCTCTTTTACCATATATGTAATATTCATTAGTCGAATGATGATAGTTTTAAGAATCAGCTATTTTGAATCAAATTACATGCTTTACTCTGGAAACAAACTTTGAAGTATGAAATTAAAGATGAATAGTAACTGATAAAAGTGTTTAAAATGAAATGCATATAGCAACTCGATAAAACCACAGTAGGTGTTTACAAGCAAACCTCACAAATACTTCTTGTGCATTCGCTACATATTGGTGTACTGCAAGTTACACCACATAATTTTGTTTTCCCATCTTTTCTTCTAGGACATTTTGCACATCTAACCCGTTTTGTTATTACTCCTAATTCCTTGGGGATTTCGCATTTGAGCATTGTGGCAATGTTATTTCTTAACATTGGAGGGAGTTGTGGAATACTCATCCTTCTCTGTAGAAGCGGTTCAACTAGCTGCCATGCCAGAGACTTGGTGAACTCGAATCGTGATTTTTTTATGGTTTTCCATTAATGATAAATATATTAAAAATGCATTCAGCATGGAAATGTTCAAAATTATGTAGAAATAGCAAGAGGCCACCTTCTACAGCGTCTATTGGTCACATAAACAGTGAATTTTTCATCAAGTGTTCCTCCTTTTGTGGCAATGTAGTACTCAATTATCTCAGGTTTCTTTGTTTACTGGTTCACTGAAGCACTGTAGTGCATCGAAGATACTAAAAGCACTACCTCTTTTGGTTTTGGTACATAGGAGACCAATGTTAAATTGTCTCCAAATCCAAACAATGAAGATCCAGGTTTCCTGGCTTTGGATGGCAAAAACTCTTCTGAAATTTCTGTCTTGTTTTTTTTTTAAGGTTCCCAGATAAGTAAGGCACATTTTACTTAGTTCATTACCAAGTTCGATGCAATATAATGTATTTTGTTTGCGTAAGCTGTTGACATTTCCTCCTGAAACATATCACAATACGATTTGTTATAGTTACATTATTAGTATGGTGGGGTCACCCTGACCCCGCCAAGGAGAAAAACAACTGCAAGTGCTGTGTACGCACTCTTTTCATCACAACCTCAATGCTCAACTCAAAGCTTAATGCCTAAAAGGTACTGAAAGCCGCAGCGCCACACTGCGGAGAAAATAGGTTTAACATGGTATGCAATTTTAGCCGGGGACCTCCTGACCCCACCATACCGGTTATGGGTTAAACCAATTAATAGCTATATCAAAATATTCAGATATTTTAGTCATAATGATTAGATTAGGAAATCAGGCAGGCAATGTTTGAAGTTCATTCAAAAAGGGTAGTGATTTTGCCATCTGGCCCAGCTTCCAGCAACCATTTCTCTCTTGGTGCATCTAATCCTATGGTTCAGTAAAGCAGATAGTGGAGTTGATTTCTAAGAGCTAACGAACAATTAGGATATTTGCTAGGTGTTCCTGTATGTATCCTCTTAATATTACAAGGACGAAGAATCAATAAAATTTGACCAAACTAGAAAAGTGTTTGAATAGCCAGCCTCCTTACAGAAGATAAACTGTAGTTTATAAGGATATATTTACAATATGTTAGCTTTTGTTTTTAGACCCAGTTAAGGAGAAGAAACTCTCGTCTTTTTAAGAAAACCACGAAAACAAGAAAAATTAGTGAGATTCATTTACATATTAGGTTATAGCAGGCCTCATGGAAGGGTATAAGGATGTTTCTGGAAATATTAGAATAAAAACTGTTAAGAAATCAGAATCATCGAAACCGTCCAAATGTTACAACGTATTTAGAATACATAGCGATATTCTTGTTGCATCATAGTTGCTTCTTATGGAGCGAAATGACACCGTGGAAAATGCGAGGCTCGCATTTGGGAAGTTTAGGGTTTGATTCCAATCGGGTGGCCACTGTGACTATGAATTTTTTCGTGGTTCCCCGGATGGTTAAGCAAATGTTGGACTGGTTCTTCTCCTTCTACCAGGAATTTCCTGTCCATTATTTCTTTTCAGCAGTTCAATTGCTTCATTGTTGTAGGACATGCCACGGCGGTTGAGGTGTTGCGTAGGACAATAAATTTGTGATGAGGGAACATTTATCTCGGTAGAAGTGCCGAGGCCTAGTTTCCTCCTAGGACTGTCTGCAAGACGTTATTCCGAAGATCTCAGGTTGTGGCCGGTGTCAGTATTTGTGTCAATTTGGAGCGTCAGACTCAACCGCATGCTCATCCGGATTTGGTCATCCTTTTATCATCCCATTGCTCTTAGGGATCACATTGGAGGCACTAATAGCTCACTACGGCTGTGCTACACAGCTACTATTTTCAAGCCACTATTTCCTTTTCTTCGTCAAATATTTCGTCATGGTCATATTATCTCCAACTGCACATTCTGGTCCTAAAGCGAAAAATGATAAGTTCCACAAACTTCATAAATGGTGGTCTATGTAGAGATGTCAAGCAATATGGGTTGCATATGCACAGTTATTATAAAGTAAGTGCCCTTTAAGTAAAAAATGAACAATGGCATGAATAAGGATACTATATACATTTTGAAGCTCGTCAATATAAGGGGGCAGATGTCACGTTCTTTAACATACTAGTCAACTCCAACTAGAATGGACCCTAGGAAACTTAATTTCGCTTTTGATTTCAAATGGATCGACGAAGTTTTGCGTTACTTTTCCAAGAGAACATTTAACGTGAAAGTCGGGTACGAGAAGCTTATAGAAATACTTTTTATGAACGTGAACAGTTATATATGAACTATACTTTAACAATAAGTTCATCTTTTCTGCAGATATATGGCACAATAAACACAAGTCCAAAACCTTAAGTTAGAAAAAGAATTCAGTTTTGTTCTGTAGGGTAGTGACAATCACTACCTAGTTTCTTATAGGAATCTAAAGCATTCCCATTAATTATACCTGGCAAAAAAGATGCAAGGGCCATAATTAGAATCCTAAGATCATAAAATAATGCATTATTTCAGATAACAGCTTAAACAGAGACTTTGAAGAAGAGTTAGATATATTTTCTCTGAAAGAAAGAATTACAAAATACGGAAACATAGCATTTTTACAGACTACCACTATAGAGGATTCCAAGAAAGTTATTTTTCTAGCATAGACCTAAAATAAAAAGACATTCGGGAAGACTAAAAAGCGATGATAGATATATTTTGAAGCCGGAACAGGCATTCTTCCCGAGTTTCTGAAGTGAGGAAGATGTATGAGTAGAAGTAGTCAAGCAATTCAAAAGTATCAATACGGTGGTACTCTCGCATCAATAAATAACTTTCTGGTTTCTTCATTCTCTATTATAGGTCTTCAAAGTTAACAAGCATAATGAACTATATCCCAAGGAAGAATTTAATTTATTTTTGGAGGGTTGGGAGTTCGGAGTTAAGAAGTTGGGAAGTGAAGAACAAAAATATATGAAAAGAAAAGTATAGGTATGGATGTTGTTGTAGCGGCAGTAGGTGGGACGATTCTGGGTGACAAACTTGACCGCCGGAACCCTGGCTGTAACATAAGGGAGGCAGAGAAGTGATTCTTTAGGGAGAATTTGTGAATGCACTATTTGTAAAAAATGCATTTATCATCCGCATGTGTGTTTGGATGGATATGATGAAGGTTAAATTTGTAAAAGTTTGCCGGAGGTTTTAGCGTGGTAGGCGCGGTACAATGCATTCCTTTGTGAGGGTGAAATCTTCAAGCTTCTGGTAGCAGGCTTGTAGGTTTGTGTTGTGAGACCGTCGGTAAATTTGGTTTGCACCTATCGAAATGTTCCAATATGACAGTGACTGAGACTTTTATGGCGCTCAGCCACTGTTGACAATCTTCCTTGTCGTGGCAAGTTCCTTCGCAGTTGCGAAAAGTTGGCTTTCAGCTGTTAGATCAGCTCTGGACTGACATCACGCAAAAAAGAAGAGTAAGTAACTGGCTTTCGAGTGTGATGACTTGCGTGCTTATAATTGGTTAGATTTTATGGCTGTAACACGAGAACTGTTACAGAAGATAATGTCATAAAGTGTTTATCATTTTCCAGTAGATGATATCGCAGTATTAGCTCACGAGGCTTTGTCCACGAATTTGCAGCTTTTACCTATTACCGAGGTATACACGGATATTTCTAACTCTCGACAATCGTCTTGAGTACATATATCTCAATTTTATACCACCATCATTTCTATAACTCAGAGAAATAAATGGGAAATAACCGAAGATATATAAATAAAATTGGTTGGTTCTCTTAGAATGGAATGTTGCTTTCTCAAAGTTACCAGCAGATGTACTTATCAACAAAGAAGTTTTTACTAGTATTATAAGGCTTGGATTCTGCGATTATGCATTTAACAGTTAGAAGTTGGAAAGAGTTTGAATGTTGAATACGTAAATAAACAAAAGGATAGGAGATAGGTGCCTTCTATCTCCTTTGAGCCCAGCTGATATTATCTAGCTACTTTTTTAATCTCGAAGGACATTTTAATCAATTCCATTTATCTTTCCCCCGTATTTTGAGGACTTTTGCTGAATTTGACTATTTACCTATTATATCTTATCCTAAGTTCGTAATCATGGATGTATTCCTAATAATGGATGAGGAATTCCTTGGTATTCACACAAATGAATGTGAAATATCAGCGGACGTTGTGTTTCTGACTTCCTGAGCCTCCTTTCACCAATAGCCTCCCAGTTCTGCAGGAATATGGAGTCTAACTTTTACAACGATCTTTGACGGTGAAACAATTATTATTAAAATAACCTGTTCATTTTGATATGAAATTTGAAGCATTTTTGCTTTCTTTTAGGTACCATAGTTATTTAAGAACACAAAGATTTCAGAAATTTCATGTAATGTATAAACCCTTATATAAATTCACACTTAGTTAGGTACTGTGAATATTTAGGAATGCAAACGTTTTGAAAATGTCAGTCTATAATCTTTGGAAAAAAATATTCAATTAACTACAAATGTCTAATGTTGCATTAGACAGAATTTTATTGCTTTCTATCCTAATTTAGCGCAAATTTTTAGTGAAATAAATTTAAACGTACATAATAAGTAATGCATACGGATTAGTAAACGATTTTGCATAAGTGTTACATGCATATTAAATAAGCAATTCCGATAGTACTTTGTTTTGCTGACTCTCCTGTATATCAGTAGCTAAATCGTGACTTCTAGGTATGACATATTGTTTGCATTCAAATGTCCATTTATTTTGCCTTAGTTTCAAACGCTTTTTGTGTGGAGTAACAACTATTTTCTACTTCATGGATTTTTAAAAATAACAGTAATAAAAGTAATTCTATCTATACTTATATATACGAGGGTGGGTCAAAAAGTAATGCCTCCTTTTTTCCCCCTCTTTCAATTGCCAAGAAAATTTAATGCAATTTACATAGCTTGAAAACTACAACATTGACGATTAATTTGTCACTATTCAATATAATCTCCGTACTTTTCCACAGTTTTGGTCCACCTTTTAACTAGGGCATGTATTCCAGTGTGGTAAAACGCACGGTCTTTCTTCCTAAGCCATTGACGTACGGACGTTTTCACCACCTCCTCATCTTCAAAATGAATCCCACGATGAGCTTCCTTTAGTGGCCCGAACAGATGGAAGTCTGATGGTGCCAGGTCAGGGCTGTAAGGGGGGGGGGAGGGTGATGGTAAGACTTGCCATCCCAATTTCTCAATTTCTGCAGTGGTGGGACGGCTGGTGTGTCGTCTTGCACTGTCATGCAAAAGAAGAACATCCGCCATAGTTTTTGTTGGACGAACTTGGCGAAGACGTGCTTTCAGGTTTTTGAGAGTTCTGACGTATTGGACAGAATTTATTGTGCATCCTTGCTCCAAAAATCAATTAAGCACACCCTCTGCGTCCCAAAACACTGTCGCCATAACTTTCACTGCCGACCGCTGAGTTTTGAATTTTTTTTTTCCTTCGGTCATGTTGTGTGTTGCCATTCTATTGACTGCCTCTTTGATTCAGGTTCAACAAAATGAACTCACGTTTCGTCTCCAGTAACAATTTTTTCCAGAAACTCCTCTCCCTCCAAATTGAAGCGCTGCAAGTGTTCGGAGGCTATTGTTTTCCTTGTTTCTTTGTTTTGGGCGGTTAACATTCTTGTTACCCAACTTGAACAAACTTTTGAGTAACCCAGTTGTTGAATAATCTTCATCACACTGCCTTTACTGAGGGAGGTAATGCGACACAATTCACCTGTTGTTACCCGGCGATCACCACGAATGATGTCATCTACTCGCTGAATGTTGCATGGAGTCACTGCTGCTTCGCTTTTCATCTGCCAATGGTATTTGCCCTTCAGCTTCGTTACAGCGACGAACCCATCGTCTAACAGTGCTGACATTCACCGTTGCATCACCATACACATTTTTTAGCCTTTCGTCAATGCAAATTGGCGTTTCACCTTCCGCAGTCAAAAGTTCAATCACAGAACGCTGTCTAATACGAATGTCGATGTCAGCCATTTTGCAAGAGGTTGCAGTGCTACCACCTGTTTACTTAGGAAGTTACTACTGCAGGGGATTGGAGAAGGTTTGAGGAATTGCGCCAAATTCAAAGTTTTCACATAACTTACTTATTTAAGGAGAAAAAATAGGAGGCATTACTTTTTGACCCACCCTCGTATATTACTTACATTATTCTATATTTACATATTCAACGAAATCTCAGGGCGACCTTCGTAAGTGCTGTTGTACGACTTTAGTTGTAAATTCATGTTCATTCTTGTGAACTCTTTAAAGCTTGTTAAATTTGTACGTTAAAGAGATTATTTTGCAGACACGCATACACCCTCACCCCTTTTCTGTTTCTTATATAGGTAAAGATGATCATAATTGATAGCACAGCAACTGACGTTCCCTAACAGCAAGAACAAATTATTTACCAAAATGTGCTCTCCTCTTCTTATCTTTGCTATTTTAATTCACTTTTGGAGAATGACCAGCCTTTTCAGTTTCTCTATCATGTTCATAACTGGTAGAGGAGGTATTGTACTCCATCCAAAAGTTGTATACCGAGATATCACCGGAAATACATGAGGCCTCTTGAGTACAAAATAAAATAAATAATAAAGGAACAATTTTTATAACAATATCCGCATTGCATAACTAAAAACGAAATTTTGTTGAACACAGACTTGCTATTTGAGTCCAGTACCTCGCAAAGATACATGGAGATTTTGAAGAACGACCAACCTAAACTATCTTTTACAGTAATAGTTTTTGCTGTTGTTGAAATTTTTAATTTGCTTAAAATGGCTGTAACGATTTTGATTAAAATGTCATATATTTAAAAGTATTTTTACATTACGTAAGAATAGCTGTGAAGTTCTCTTTAATCGTTAGATTTATATATTCTGGTATAGCTGGTAAACGTTAAGTGGTAAACGAACGCGTACTATATAAAGATGTAGATCTTTTAAATACAATTTTATTTTCAAATAACCTTTTGTGGTACATATTAGGAATTTGCGAGATATTCCCATTACACGTTCTAAATAGCTTGTCATTCTTTTAAAGCCCTGTCGGCATTCTGCTTGTCAAGATGTGGCAAAAGTGTGAATTTTGTGGCCAGAGTCCAGTGCTGTTTACTTTTCTATTATTTTTTCTGTTGACAATCTGTAGTATTATTTTTATATTTTTTACATTGTCAGGCTCACTACATGGACACAAACTGCTTGTAATATCTTCGCTTAAACAGAAAGACTGAACGTTCACCTTAAGAGACGGTGTTTATTAAAGAGCGGCACCTTGAACACACTGTGGAGAGTTTTATTGGTCGGTTTTGGACGATGTAGTTACCTTGTGGCGGGCAACAAGTCAAGGTCTAGGTATGCATTCATCACTCCACAGCGCAGCGTGCTGTTGTTATTACATCCAAACAAGCACTGGACCTGGCATCATCTCTACGGGGTGCAGCAAGGACTCAGTCCCTTGCTAATTAGTCCCAGTAGAAACTGTTCCACTGTCAGTAATGCTTAAACACAATTCCACGCTAGTGGTTAGTTGAGTATGCAGAATGTGAAACATAATACTTTATGGTTCAGGTTACCATGGATTGCATAAGCAATATTTTTGTGATAGACGTTTTCTATCTTTTTACTTTCTGGAAATTCAAAGAACGTTTTATAAAGGATATCTATAGTTGCAGTATTCTAGAGCAAGACGGCACATTGGCAAGTAGCTTCAAATATAACCACATTTCAGTTATGGTTTTGTTTTAGAAACCCGGTACCCTAACATTTTCAGTACCTCCCTTGTATCTGTACCATTCACTTCAAAACATGGAATAGATGTAGTCACTGGTTCTATAGAACGTTTCTAATACTCTATCGCTCATATTTTGTTTCCTCCCGACGTATATGCAGCAAGGGAGCCCTGGGGAAAAGGAATTGAAGTTAATTTTCACAGCTACTGATCTGAGTCTTTCATAGCTTTCTCCTAAAAAATTTTCAAGCTATCAAGTTCTCCTCAAAGTTTTAGGTTTTCTCATTTTCTTCACTGAAAATACAGCCTCCTCTAGTACTCATCTACTTCCCGCACATGCAGGAATCATCTTAATCTCGCATCTGCTGTCTGCTCTCCAGAATATTTTTTCTCCATTTCTTATTCTTTGAATGTATCTCTTAACATGCAGTCGCTTGTAGAAGGATATCTTATGATTGAGGAGGGCAAAATAAGTCCTGAAACAGCCATAGGCGAGATAAATCCAGAATCTCCCCTTCCCATGCACTATTTAACCAATTTTTATCCTTTCTGACCAATTTTTGTATTTTTCTTTCTTAGCTCAACCATTTAATAGCAGCTTCATTGTCTATTTTATCTGTCAGATGTTGCACGTTCCCTTCCAGTGCATATTCCCAATTCAAATGCTTCCAATCACTTTGCTTGTTATGTCACACAATAAGAGTTTCCGCGCACTTAGAATCACACTCCTTACACAGCACTTAGTCGCTTTGTAAATTGTTTTCTTTTATATCCACAGAAAATGCTTCTTTTTCTTTTATGCACTAGTATTCCACTCTTTATACTAATTTTATCTGGAAATAACACTTTTAATATTCCCTGAATAATGATGATGATGATAATGATAATGTAAAATAAGACCTGAAGCTTTCCTGGCGACGAATGCGCCCACTTTCCTCTCGGGCAGCCAGCCAGGTGAAAAGATGATTAGATATCAACGTTTCGGGAGTGTGCATCTCTACCATCATCAGGATATTTATAAAATGTTATAACCGCAAATGAAATACTGGATATAACACAACTATAAATAAAGACAAAGCACTATCAAAGTTCGCATTACTGAACAAAAGACTTTTTCAGTAAATTAAATGCCAGGTCAGGAGATGGCGTGAGTATAGAAAATTGTGTCAAAGAAACGTAATTACTTAACTTGATTATCAAGCTGTATTGATCTTTGCTTCTTAATTCGACGGATTTCCATTTTTAAGGCCGGTTTCCAAGAGGAGCTGAACTGAAATCGAGCATCACGATTAAGCGTGCTCCTATCAGAGGAAATCGCTAAAGCCTCCTTAATTCTCCGCTCCCAGTAACTGTTGCATTTTTCCAATGTGGTCGTCTCCCGAAAATTGACTCTATGGTCGTTAGAGAAACAATATTCTGCCATCGCAGACTTCTCAGGTTGCATTAAACGAATGATCTGTTCATGTTCGATTATTCTAGTCGCGAGGGTCTCTCCGGCTTGTCCTATATATGGTGTTCCACATTCACAGACAATGCGGTACACTCTCGAAACTTGGAAGTCCAGTTTGTCTTTCACTGGTCTCAACAGATGTTTAATCTTCGGAGGTGGCTTGTGGATGGTCCTGATGTTGTATTTGGCGAGAATTCTGCTGATTCTGCCGGATAGATTGCCGGTAAACGGGATGCAGGCTGTAGCGGTAGGCTTATCTGACATTTAATGCAACCTGAGAAGTCTGGGCTGGCAAAGCATTGTTTTGATAACGACCATAGAGTCAATTTTCGGGAGACGACCATCTTGGCAAAATGCAACAGTTACTGGGAGCGGAGAATTAAGGAGGCTTTGGCGATTCCCTCTGAAAGGAGCACGCTTAATCGTGATGGTGGATTTCAGTTCAGCTCCTCTTGTAAACCGGCCTTAAAATGGAAATTCGTCAAATTAAGAAGCAAAGATCAATTCAGGTTGATAATCAAGTTAAGTAGTTACTTTTCATTGACGCAATTTTTTATATTCACGCCATCTACTGACGTGGCATTTAATTTACTGAAAACAGTCTTTTGTTCAGTAATGCGAATTTTGATAGTGTTTTGTCATTGTTTATAGTTGTGTTATATCCAGTATTTCATTTGTGGTTATAACATTTTATAAATATCCTGATGATGGGAGAGATGCACACTCCCGAAACGTTGATATCTGATCATCTTTTCACCAGGCTGGCTGCCCGAGAAGGAAGTGAGCGGATGATGGTAATGTTTTTTGTGAATAGAATAACTCAAAATTGGAAAGTTAAATAGCAAATCTGGAATTTACGTTTTCTCTCTTTCAAGATTGCGACACGAAGATTTTCAGCTAAATCCCGCTCCAATAGCTCCACTAAGTTGCGGGCATCACACAAGCAAGCTGTCCGCTTCTAAGGGCGCAGCTAATCGACCAGGTGGTTGTGCCACTGGTTGTCTCTCACAGTATAATGAAGAGCAAATTTGGCTGACTTTAACAGTCTCCAGAGTTTAATAAGAATTACACAGTTTTGACAAAGTACATTGCAGGATCGCTAAGAAAGCATTTCCTTTGAATGTGGCTCAGTGACAAACTTCTCCCTTAAACGGAAAATCCATCACTTTGTTCAACAAATAACTATTGTTTGTTAGGAGAGAAGAGATTAAAAAGCAGGCTCATTTATGCAGAAGCCATTAAATTTCAAATTATTATAAGAAATGCGCTTCTATTTAAGCAAGTAATTTATAACAGGAAGTGCGTTTTTTTCTGTTATGTTGCAGCAACTGCTTTAAAGAGAATATGCCATGCATTTCAGGAGAGATAAGAGCCTGAAAGCAGTTTATTTTAGACAATAGAGTGCGGTTTTATGTCGCTGTTTAGTGCTACATAAATTGCTAAACCAACGAGTTCAGAATTACAGTAAAGCATGGCATCCCTGCAAGAAAACAAAAGAATGTATTCACAATCTTACCTCAAGCATTATTAATAATTACGCAGCTGTCTTCCCACAGTAAAATAGCTAATTTTATGTCTTGGTTGCTCGAACATTCGTAGAAATTTTTTCTGTAAAAAAGGAGCAGTAATTGGAAAAAACTTAAGCATGTTGATATTTTTTCGCAACGTGTGTGGTACTTGGTACATAATTTGCTTCAGTTGTTTGTTTTGTTGATAATAATAAAAGCAAAGAGGAAATGTTCAGCAGCAGTAATGTAAATCTTTTCTGCTTCAAACTGGGATGCTAGAAGACCCAGCGATAAACATTAATTTAACTGAAGCAGTGACACAGTTTTTTGAGAGATCCTATGGTATACATCTGCTTTTATAGTCTCTTCGGCCATAAAGGGATTAAGTGTAACCCGAATTCCACAGTTTTTGTTATATACCACTGAAAGCAGAGAAAAAAATGGAACATTCAAGAATAGGCACTGGTTGACATCACGAGATGAAGTTATTAATATTAAAATATATCTACGCGTATTACAATTATTTTTAAATAAATAAGATAATGGTTTATGTGATGTGTTCTAAATCCAGAGACACGTAGTTCACTTTGACAACAATTTGGAGGTATGAAAGGGGATTTAATTCATTTCAAAAATTATAAAACCATACGCCGAAATTGTTGCTTAAAACAGACGAGTAATCGAAACCCACACATACCATAAATGAGGTACAACAAAGCTCGAGGGGCTATTTAGCACCTTGACCCACTGAAGGTCATCTGTACCTAGGCACTGACGGGGACCCCTGGGAAGGAGAGATGAGCAGAGGACGGCCGGAACTAGGAGAGAGGTCAGCAGAGTTCGGGTTCCTACGAGTTTTCAGATATAAACTCCTCGGTAACAGCTCGTACAACCGCACAAGGAGTATCCTTTTGTCCTGTCATGTAACGCCGAGACTACTGCCGACACGTACAACCCCGAAGCTATCAAGCAAAAGGAAAAGTGAAGTGTAGGAGAACTGAAGTGAAAGGAAACTTGGAGAATATAAGGAACCATTCCAGCATTCTGTAGCAATCTGGCGAAATCCCACAAAACTCCCATGCCATGGGATTCGAACCCATGACCCCCACTCTACCTCGGCGCTACCTCGCTAGGTCAGTCATATAAAAGGTCTTCTTGTTAGGGAACCACCATGGTGATTTGGACAACACTATCTCACAGGCTACGGGCCAGGTTCAATTCTAGTTGAGTCAAGCTGCATGGCTGAAGCTTCTGTTCGGAGAGTACTTAGTTGGCAGTACTTAGAATGAATATTACCTGATGTTAAACACATTTTGTTTGTTTGCGATTTCATTGTAACAGTACCTGGCCAATTATACCACGTTGAGACTATAAAAGAAAATGGAAAAAGTTTAAATTCAAATCCGGTTTTAAATTATGAAATAAAAAATAACTTTTTTTAGTTAATTGATGGAAACTAATCATTTCTTTACATTAGTCGTATATAGGCTAAGGTTTTTGATGGATAGAGTCAACATGAAAAATTCAATGCCATGGGCGGATTTGAACCAGGGATCTCCTGGTTTCCGGTTTCATCATTTAACTCTTATTATTTTAGTTAATTAGTTAATTGATGGAAATTAATCATTTATAGGCTAAGGCTTTTGATGGATAAAGTCAAAATGAAAAATTCAATGCCATGGCCGGGATTTGAATGATGAAACCTGGGATGATGAAGCCTGGGACTCAAGTACTTACGACAGTAAGTCGAGACAAACGGTGTATTTCGGATGCGAGAGCCCCTAGTGGTCTACCGGGAAAATATATGAGTCAAATGGAGAACTTAATATCAGGACGGCATGTTGACCATGGTAGTTCAATGGGTTAGAGCGACTGGACGGAAACCAGGAGATCCGTGTTTCAAATCCCGGCCGTGGCATTGAATTTTTCATGTTGACTCTATCCATCAAAAGAAATAACTTTTACAGTTCATAGAAATTTCTTTTTTTATTAGTTTTTGAACTCTCTATTTAAAGATAACACATATTTTGTTGTCATGGCTTATACAAAGTTTTTCACAAGTAATGCATGTGTAGAGAGCAAGAAACTCCTCAAATTAAAATGCTTTGTTAAGTAACTTGTCTCTTAATTTTAATAAAACCTCATTAATTTTGTTTAAGTAATTAATGAAATTTTGTAAGAATGTGTGTAAACACAAAAAATTCTTATTATGCAAACATAACTATATCTCACTTTCTTCTCGGGCAGCAAGCCAGGGGAAAAGACGATTAGATATCAACGTTTCGGAAGTGTGCATCTCTCCCACCATCAGGATATTTATAAAATGTTATAACTACAAATGAAATACTGGATATAACACAACTATAAACAAAGACAAGGCACTATCAAAATTCGCATTTCTGAACAAAAGACTGTTTTCAGTAAATTAAATGCCACGTCAGGAGATGGCGTGAGTATAGAAAATTGCGTCAAAGAAACATAACTACTTAACTTGATTATCAAGCTGTATTGATCTTTGCTTCTTAAATCGACGGATTTCCATTTTAAATTAATGGAGCTGCAGAGATCCAGAGATTCGGATTTGCGACCAGTCTTGATTTATTACATATATGCCCCCAAGTGGGCCATCCCCGGGAGGAAGGATGAGACAAGAGGGTGGCCGTCCAAAGGAGCCACGACACTGCAGAGGATTAGGGTCCCTACATTTTACTTAGACGGAAACCTCCCCCGAGACCAGCCGAACGAACATTGCCCCCTACTGGTTTGGAAGCGGTATCAGCAGCCAGTTTGGAGACCGGCAACCGACTACCGGAAGAGGAAGTGGTTCATTCAGAACATGTCATCCTGCCATTCACCTCCGGGGCACTCGCTGACACTACTATCCTGAAAGACACCAGAAGAAAGTAGATGTGAAATGATAATGGAGATGAAACGGAGGGTCAAGAAATTCGGGAGATGTAATTAACCTACCCAGCATTCACCTGGCGACCCGAGAAAACCCCGAAAAATAGCCATGGGTCAGGTAGGTCAACAACGGAATCTGGGCCCCCAAATGCGGGCTACAGGCGAAACCGTGTGAACCATCCCGCTCGGTGAAGAAGTGGATTATGGTAGACTTATTAAAGGAAATATGATTATGGAGCTGTTGGTGGAGTGAATACGGAGGAAACAGGATAATTTCTTTAAAAAACCTGGCCAGCCACCGCTTCGTCCGCCATAATCCCATTGATCACTTTGGAATGAATCAAGACCAACTTGAGAGGCGAACTGCGTAACCACTCTGCTTCGGTGATCACTGAATCTATACTTTATATAGCGATATTGAACAGTAAGCTTAAAATAGTAATAAAAGGATAAAGGAAGCGTTACTTCTGCCTCCCGTTAGCATTCATGGCTATGAATTCGGCGAAACCAATTTCGGTCTCTAGGGCCGCTTGGGAAGGTACTCTTATGCATTAAACGAGGTCAACCAGCTGCTTATAGAAAAGTGGCGAACATCAATCAAAGGCCCCCGGCATACATTAAGCATCATCAACTGACCGGTGATTTAGTACTGAATACGATGTTCACTTCCGTGCGACAGTGCAGTGGTGTGCAGTAATGTTGGAGAAGGTTCTGGAAACTAAAATGTTTATTTCAATCTCATATTTTATTGCAATTAAAGGTATGTTTCTTGTGAATGAGCCCATGTAGAACTACGCAAAGTACTTAGAGACGCTTCCTAGCTTTTCTATGAATCCAAATTTCTTTTGTTGTGGGCTTTATTTTTCTCGTGTGTCCATGTTGTACCAGTCTATTTCTTCGGTTTGTCCTCTTAGTCAACTTGCCACTTAAGTCCTTCATTCTAAAGACTACCTGACTAGGATATCGTCTTGAGTGATTCCTGCCAATTTTATTCATTTTTTACTTTACCAATCCATTTCATAATATCTACTTGTGATTTACTTCTATTTACGTGTAATTCCATAATCCGTTTCGTGAGCCTATTCGAAGTTAATCGTTTAATATGTCTATACAATTCTATGGAAATTAATTGTTCTTTCACACTAGCCGTGTGTAGGATGCACTGTGAAAGGGTAGGGCCAGGCACGTTGGCCATAGTAGCTCAATGGTTTAGAGCGGTTGGACGGAGACCAGAAGATCCGTGGTTCAAATCCCGGCTATGGCATTGAATTTTTCAGTCTGGCTCTACCCTTTCATAGTGCGTCCTACACACGGCTAGTGTGAAAGAACAATTAATTTCCATTAATTGTACCTAATAGTGGTCCGAACTATAAAGCCCGGGT
>CM060951.1:65897398-66024898 GCA_030765055.1 Mantis religiosa | reverse complement strand
GGTTATGTGTATTGAGACCGAGACTCGAGGCAAGCAGGTAGGAAGGGTATGTTAGATGTGAGTAAGTCATTTTGTTATTGTGTGAAAGAAGTGTTACAAATGTCTATGTATTAGTGAAAATGTATGTAGAAGAAAGATGAGAAATAAATACAAATACAAAATAGTTTTGGAAAGTGGTGAAGTTTTACATCAATCAACAAATAAATTAAACTTTTCTGTCCAAGGAAAGATTCTTCACTGCAAACCTAGCCTTCTCTATTTCTTTTACTTTTTATTCAGTCTCAAATTCTAGTGAGCCATTCATGGTGATCGTAACGCTTGGGTATGCATTTCATTTTTCATGTTATGTTTTGCAATTGCTTCGTAATTTTTTTAGTAAGAGCTGTTAAGAGAAGTTGTTTTTACTCAGTTTCGCTCGAGTTGCTTGGTATCTTACAAGAGAAGGAGAGATTTCTATCGACCTTCCTCCTTTCGCCACCGCCATAAGGAAGCTGCTACTGCTGCCCGATTTAACCTCGGCGCATTATTCACGCCTAACAATAAAGGAAATCCAGAAACGGAGCCGGTCGACGGTTATTATGCTGCCATACTATATAGCAGCATAAATTGTACCTCAGGAACAATGATGTTGGAACAACTGCTGAGATAAAGACATTCCTTTGTAGTTCCGCAAGAAAAGAAGTGTCCTGCGGATAAGAAGGCTGAAATCTTCATTATTTGCTTCTAAAATTCTAGAAAATCCAATTTGTAACCTTACAACACTTAATCTATCCATTAACGAGTGAGTTGGCTCCTCGGTAACGTGCGAGACTCGCATTTGTGAGATTCTGGGTTCAGTTCCACTCGACAGTTCATTCTGACCTTGGTTTTCTTTGCTGTTTTCCCTTGTCGAAGTAGAATGCTGCGGTGATTTCCCATCTATCGAAACTTCTTTTCCACAATTTCTCTTAGATTCAGCTTTCTTCCTATGCTTTATATATGCTTCTAGGTTTCGTGGCGTGAGGCAATACCAGATAGATGCTCTGGAAGCTAGCTTTAGGGAAAGAGTATTCCCCACGGGCACTACAGGACTGCGGTTCCACTTACCCTCTCTGGGCGACTCCAGTGTTGGATCAGGTCGTTAAAGCAGGAAATGTTACGGAGTTCCCATGCCTCTGTAGTCTCTACCCATTAAAAGTTAATAAGTATACCATATATACATATATGAAATTATTTGTCTGTATAAATCACAATAAATAGTCATCTAGAAATGGTTTCATATTAGGCACGATGGACTTGTTTACGTCAGGATGCGGAAAAACAACATAAGTGTTGTTTTCCATGGGGATAATAAAGCCGGTGGTCCCATGCCATAGATTTACGACACGTAAAAGAACCTCAAGCACGACAAAGGGGCCTCGGAGCAAAATTAAAGTGATGTTTGTGTCCAATATAGAATGGAACTCCTAGGCCCAAATAAGTTAAAATGAGGGTTTAATTTAACGTACAAAGGTTTATAGGCAAGCCTCGTAGCTCAGTCGGTAGAGAACCTGCCTGCTGTGCTAGGAGTCCCGGTTCGATTCCCGGCGGTGGAAGTGGGGATTTGTTCCCGACCAAGATAATTCCTCATCTTCCCCAGAGCTGGAAGTATGAATGAGAGTGCGAATGTATGCGTGATCTAATGATTAAAACCCAACAAATACGAGCTAACACCTTCGATATGTTCCAAAGGAAAACAGCCGCCGATATGACCATTGGAGTTAAAGGAACAAGTTTAAAAAAAAAAAAGTTTGCATCGCATGCTGATTTTCATCAGTAATGAGAAACGGCCAAAAAAAAACCGAATGCATATCTTTAAAAATGCTACTACAAAGTTCATACCCATTAGCCGGCAAGACTTTAAGATTGAGTGTTTGTTGTAATTTACGTCATCCAACGTTAAAGTCATATCGAACGATGAGTGGAATGGGTGAAATGATGCTCAAATGAGCGCAGGGTCCATAGAGCTCAGAGTTTCCCGACATTCGTCTTTCAGGATAAGAGAAAACCCCGGAAAAACCTTATCCAGGTATCACCCAGACCAAGATTCGAACTCGGGACCTCTTGAACGTGAGGCAGACACGCTAGCACCACGCTAACAAGGCGGCCTTTAAGATTGAGTGAAAACAGTCCTTCGGAAGCATGTAGTGCTATGAAAACGTTTTTGTCTCATATTAAACTGTTTATGTAATAAGTTTTTTTTTTACGTTTTTTGGTTTCAGAGAACTTCAAAACGTGCATTTAATGTAAAAATGCTATATTTAATTGTGTAGAATATAGCAATTCCTCTGCCTTCGTCAAGCTGTGAGTGCCCCAGGCACAAAAAGATCATTTGTTACCTCTGTAACTTGGATACATAGGTGATGAAGTTACAACGGGGTGACAAAAAGTGTTGAAAACGGCCGACAGTCATTAAGGATGTAAAAAAGCTTAACATTTTAAACGCTTGCTGTTCTTTCTCTATAAACTAAATATACCTATCTCTGTCTCACAGTGTTCAACGGACTGTTTGCATGATCTGCCAAGCGATAGCCGGCGGTTTGCTTTGAGCATTACGTTCTTTTTATGCATCCGCCGGCTGACGTCTAATATCGGAAACTACATGACCACTGTTGGGTGAGATTGACAGTTCAGAGTTGATACACCTAAATGCTGTATTAACATTAATGTAAGGTTGTTTTTCTTAAATTATTATGAAATAAAAACCATCAAACACAATTCTTGGATAATTGTAAGGAATTCACACTAACAAGGTGGTTGCTAAAACGTTCTCTGTATTTATTGACAAATGACATTCAAATCTAGTTTAACTCACTTTCCAACTTCCTCTCTTTCTGTCTTCTTTTCTCCGGAACGTCAATAAACACCGTAAACACACTCATACCAGTGCGGAAGTTGTGCATGTTCTTATGCTTACTAAACGTTTTTCCTTGTAATTGGTTTCTGTGTCATGTATAATTGAAGCAACTTCTTAACATACATTGTATGAGGTTTTTGAACAGAAATATTACGGCTACACGTGTTAATTTTTTAAAATCTAAATAAAAGATACTTAATTTTAGATTTCGTCCTCCATCAGTATCACCTTCTTTAGAGGAAAAAAGTCCAAAACAAAAACTTCAAACATGTAATTTCTGGATTCAGGGTAGATAATGATACCTGTTTAGACAGTTATTTAGCATAAATCGAAAATATTCAGAGGCTTTTTCATTATAAAAGTGAATGCAAGAAGACATTCTTATATCCTATGCAGTAAATGACTGATACATTTAAATACAGCAAGACTTGAAGAAATCTGACACTAAAGGTTCATTCAAGTTAGAAGATTTTACGATAGATACTAATTTTATTGCCTAATAAAAAATATGAGGCTGGCCCCATAGCTCAGTCGGTAGAGCACCTACCTGCCCTGCTAGGGGTCCCGGGTTGTATTCCCGGCGGTGGGGTGGGGATTTTTCTCCGTTCAAGATAATTCCTCATCTTCCCCAGAGTCTGGAAGTATGAATGAGAGTGCGAATGTGTGCGTGATGTAATGATTAAAAACGTTCGATATGTTCCAAAGGAGAACGACCGCCGATATGGCCATTGCAGTTAAATGCGGGGTATAAATAAAAGAATAGATGAGATATGCATTTACAAAATATCTTACTACCAAACTATCACAATTGCACAAAAGTTAAGCATAATGCATTATGTTATTACCAATGCATCACGCATGATGTGGAATGCAATAGAGTGAGGAATAGCAGAAAATGATTTCGGGATACAAGCACAAAATCTGACGATCACTTCCACAATGATGATGATGATGATGCTGAACGGTTAATATGGGTGTACTGACCTGTCATGGCTACACAGGCCTTGCAGCGCGGTGGCATTGTCTCTATACGGTGGTTTCAGCAGCTTTGCGAGCAGCAGTTCCCATTCCTCTTAGAGAGCATGTCGGAGGTCTGGAAGTGTCCTCGGTTGGGTCTGGAGGGCTGCAACTCGTTTTCCTAATGCATCCAAGGCTCCATAGGGCTCATGTCCGGGAATATCGCTGGCCAATCCATGCGCTGGTTATCTTCCCTCTCAAGATAGTCATCTACTAATCCTTGTTTCACATAAGCTTGCCCCGTATCTCTTAACGGTCACGTGACCTTATCACCTCTCATTGGCTGCTATTGCAGTACAGACTGTTGTGCGGTAAAAATTAGTTCGTTGTTTAACATGGTGATATATCTCTATATGTTGAAAGAGAATTGTCAAATTTATATTTTCGTAACTGTTTTAATTGAATATATTACGCAATAGAGTTGATTTATCCGAAAATGCATGTTAATTCTTAAACGAAGTAAAGAGGAGGTTCCTCTGCTCTCAACCACATGACACGATAGCACGTGATTTAGCGGTAGTGATGACGTATTTGTTTATATGACTTTTATCACTGACCTTGTTTTGAACTGGATTAGTCATATATCGCCATTCGAAGGTGTGTTGAGCCGAGTGCGAAAGCTAAATTATTTTATTGATCGTTTATTGCATTATATGTATAATGGTAGAGTCTACCGTCAGTTTTTCGCTGAAGCATCGCAAGGGAAAACCTTTACAAAGCGGCGAAAAAGAATTGTTGCTTGTGTTTAATGTACTCACAGAGAAGAATCCGTCTTTGTCAGTGAGAGAAGTCGAACAGCTGTGCTCTGAACTTACAGGTGTGTTAGATCCGTAGGAATATTGCGACATGAAATTGAGACAACAGGAAAACTTACCACTCCAGAGGCGATATTGCTGTGTGGCGAAAACGTTATTTTAGGACAATCAGATTGTACCGGGATACAAATCACAAAATGTACTACCTCGACGAGACTTGGATAAATGAAGGACACACGACAAGTATGGCGTGACACGACTTTTAAGACTGAAAGACAAGCATTTCTGCAAGGTATGTGTGCTGGTTTAAAAAATCCCAGTGGAAAAGGCCGAAGGCCTTTCATTATAAACTTATTTCAGTTTAATTGCTCATTCATTCAGTTTCAACTTGCTGAGTTTTATTATAAACTTGTATTTTTGCATGCCTTCATATTCTTATTTGTATGACTTTATATATCTTCCTGCCAATTATTATGACCTTCACTGCAGGTTTAAATATGACGGGAAGCATTGGCCAATTAGGATGAGGGGGAAGTTAGTTGCAGGGGAGTGATATATGTCAGCGCGGCAAGGTTATATGGAACAGATTAGTTTGGCTCTATGCGGACGCGCATTATCGCCCATTAAGATGAGGTATGGACCAACTGCACCTCTGAAAAGTGACACTTGTGGTTCCAGTACCTTGTCTCTGTACATCTGGGCATTAAAAGTACCACCGTCGAAGATGTGCAGATCTGTACGCCCATTGAACATTATGCCTGCCTACAAGAATACGCCACCACCGCCACCTCCGCCGCCGCCTGCACCACCGTCACCATCTCCACCACCACCACCACCACCACCACCAAATGGGCGTGTTTGTACGATGTTTGTGGGATGAAACCGGCTCCCTCGTTTTTTTTCCAGGTTATTGTGACGAGAATCAATGTTCAAATTTAATCTGCTCTCATCTGTAAACAGCAATTTTCAATTATGGTCAAATATGGACCCTGTTAAGGCGTTATGACCCATGGGCGACAACGTACAGGGATCCGATGAACCCCCTGTTTCTTGGAACCAGCGCCAGAGCCTGGAAATGACACTTTATGGAACATTGGGTAGAAATGTCGGCGTGTGTCTCGGCGCTGTCGTGAGTTCTTGGGTCGGCCGCCCTCTTTCTCCTCTCGCCTTATCCTTCATCTCGGGGATGCCACACTTGGCTTAGGTTTCGGTGCCGAATACCCTCCGTAGTAATTCTAATCATACCTGTAGCACATCTTAAATATTTAAAAAAAAAAAGAACATTAATCTGACTTCTTTGAAATATTGAATGGCTGTCATATTTTAAAGTCTGTGTTTTCGACACCAGAAGCCACTGTTATCATATTAAATAGATTCACGTTTTCCTCAAAGAATCTCTCACATTAAAAACGTTACACTCCATACCACACAATATAGGAAAGAAAGAGGGGACGGAGAGAGAAGGAGAGACAGACAGCAGGCAGAAACATGCATGTGTGAAAGAGAATGCTTAAAGAATACAAAACAAGGTGTATAATTAACCCTTGCATGGATCAGCAGTAGCGTAACTGCTGCCATTTATAAACTTTTATTTAAGTGGGCTTTTACTATAACGCAAAGTTTTCAAAACTAAGTTATTATAATCATAAAGCAAACATTACGTTTTACTTGAAGAAAAATTGATTTTTGGATAGAGAACTTGAGTTCAGTTTCATTGCAAATCAGTCGTAATACAAGGGTGGGCCAAAACGTAATACCTCCTATTTTTTTTTCCTCTTTCAATTGCCAAGAAAATTGAATCCAGTTTACATAGCTTGAAAACTACAACATTGACGATTAATTTGTCACTATTCAATATAATATCCGCCCTTTTCCACAGTTTTGGTCCACCTTTTAACTAGGGCATGTATTCCAGTGTGGTAAAACATACGGTCTTACTTCCTAAGCCACTGACGCACGGACGTTTTCACAGCCTCCTCATCTACAAAATGAATCCCACGATGAGGTTCCTTTAGTGGCCCGAACAGATGGAAGTCTGATGGTGCCAGGTCAGGGCTGTATGGGGGGGGGGTGAGGTAAGACTTGCCATCCCAATTTCTCAATTTCTGTAGTGGTGTAACGGCTGGTGTGTGCTCTTGCAATGCCATGCAAAAGAAGAATATCCACCATAGTTTTTGTTGGGCGAACTCGGCGAAGACGTGCTTTCAGCTTTTTGAGAGTTCTGGCGTATTGGACAGAATTTATTGTGCATCCCTGCTCCAAAAAATCAATCATAAGCACACCCTCTGCGTCCTAAAACACTGCTACCATAACTTTCCCAGCCGACCGCTGAGTTTTGAATTTTTTTTTCTTCGGTGACGTTGTGTGACGCCATTCCATTAACTGCCTCTTTGATTCAGGTTCAAAAAAATGAACTCACGTTTCGTCTCCAGTAACAGTTTTTTCCAGAAACTCCTTTCCTTCCAAATTGAAGCGCTGCAAGTGTTCGGAGGCTTTGCTTTCTTGTTTCTTTGTTCTGGGCGGTTAACATTGTTGGTACCCAACGTGAACAAACTTTTGAGTAACCAGTTGTTGAATAATCGTCATCAAACTGCCTTTGCTGAGGGAGGTAATGCGACACATTTCACCTGTTGTTACCCGGCGATCACCACGAATGATGTCATCGACTCGCTGAATGTTGCATGGAGTCACTGCAGTCACCGGCCTGCTGCTTCGCTTTTCATCTGCCAATGGTGTTTACCCTTCAGCTTCGTTACAGCTACGAACCCATCGTCTAACAGTGCTGACATCCACCGTTGCCTCCCCATACACATTTTTTAGCCTTTCGTGAATGCGAATTGGCTTTTCACCTTCCGCAGTCAAAAATTCAATCAGAGAACGCTGTCTAATACGAATGTCGATGTCAGCCATTTTGAAAGAGGATGCAGTGCTTCCACCTGTTGACTTAGGAAGTTACTACTGCAGGAGATTGGAAAAGGTTTGAGGAATTGCGCCAAATTCAAAGTTTTCACATAACTTATTTATTTAAGGAAAACATAGCAGGCATTACTTTTTGACCCACCCTCGTATAAAACGCAACAAAAAGATTTTCTTAAAACATGCAATTATTTTTATTGTGATATAATTTTTAGATGTGAAGGTACGACATTCCATTTATTGCAAACTTCAGAAGCACTGAAGCTTTCAGAAGCTTTCAGAGACTTTAATTTGCCTAAGAATAACTTCTGTCCTTATTTGGATAACATAAACTCAACGGACTTCATCCTATAATCGCTATCTGGCGTTCAGCCGTTTTATATCCTTGGTTCATTAAAGCAACAAAGCCGCAAGGACAACTGTTTCACTCAGTAGGGAGGTACTAAAATACCTGCTGTAGGAAAAAAGAAAACTTTCACGTAGACCTTGGCGAACTAAAGTTAAAAAAATACTCTGGCTAAACATTGCAGGTTAAATATGGGTCTTTTAGTTTCTGTGTTTATGCATAAAAACATACTATTAACTGTTATTCCTTAAATGATTAATGCGAATTTTGGCAACCTGCTCATATTTTTATATGAAGCTACAATTCCATAACATGCCTCCAGGAACGTACATAGGTATTTTGTAGGAGGCAAGAAGTTGGCACACGTCGTTAAAACTCATGACAGTAGCGGCGTCTGGAGGTAGTTTCTGAAGTGATTAACGAAAATTATTTTCGTTCCATGTATGGCAAAACCATAAACTACCACCGAGTGTTTATGTCTTAATGTCAACGCTCCGGAGCATTGTTAATGCCTTTTCGTGCTCTTCTTTTTGGATGTGTAAATTGAACTTTTATTACATGTAGCTCCGGACGGGGAGAAAAAGAGGCGGGGAGGTTAAGGGCGAAAACTATTAAAACATTCAGGCTAAATTGCTTGTTCTGACAAGTAGTGACTTAAAGCTCCATCACACAAATGCTCTTTCAACTAAATCGTCATCTTGCTTTTCCATTATTGTTGATTAAAATGTTATGCTGCATACACTTTTTCAAATATCCGTAACCTTATTGGCTGCCATTTCGTTTCCCAAACATCAATTTATACTGATTAATTTAAAAGTGAATGTTAATGATGTTAAAATATGTACCAAAGCTTTTTAAATAAATGTGATATGCTGTACTTTCATACATTTCCCCATTCTAACAAAAATTATTCTGCGAAAGTCATATTCCTGTATTCACTTTACATTAACCGGATAAGTATTTGCAGAAATTATCTTTTCGTCAATTTTATTTAAGTTTTTTGAGAACATGGGATAAAATTTCAATCCGTTTCTTTACCTTCTTTCAACCGAGCGAGGTTGAAGAAAGTTCTGCACGGGACATGTGGGAGTCGTATTCGGGAGGTCAGAGTTCGATCACAGACGATTTGGCTTTCTCTGGTTTCTTTTATCACTTAAGCGAATGTTGGGTGCTTACTGCCATACCAGGATTTCTTTCCTACAATTTACTTCCTATTCCATTTCTCAGTTTTGTGATGCATGGTGATGACGGATGCTTGTGTACTATAACTGCAGATCTCGGCGCTGGGCGGAGCTGTATGGTCACTATCCTCACATGGTGACGACGTTTGTTGGATGTTAGGACTTCGGTGGGCTGTGTACTGCGACTGTCGGACTGTTCCTCCTGGGGTTGTTCGCGTAATACGGAGTTCAAGTGTGCGAGGTAGATTCCTAATTCTAATTTTTACCTTTATTTTCTCAAATTTTCTGGGAAGTTTGAGGCAACGAATATAAAACAAGCTGTTTTCTCTTTAAGCAAAACGTTGCGATTTCACTACGCTTTCTAGGACGTCCAACATGTCATCGTTTTCTTGCTTGGTTTCCTCGTTTGATGAGAGCATTTCTCCTCACTCATTCTGTTTATATTTTGTCATATGGTCAATCCACTTCTTTGTTCCTTACTTTTAGTTCATGTCCTATTTCTCAATTTCTTATCGTATCGAGTTTGGTACTTCGCAGTAGTTGCCTAAGGAACCCCATTTCTAATTCCAGTTTTCTGTTTTGTCATTGCAAGTTTTGCAGCTGTACAATTATGTGGGAATTTCCATATCTCTGTGATGTTTCTTTGTTTGTTTCCTTCTCTTTGTTTTTCAAAATAGTTCCTATGGTTCCACGTAATCAAGAATTCATTTTAGAATTCATATCCAAAATCATCAATAAAACCATATCTATGTGATTAGTTATAGGTTATACTGCGGAAGAAAACACCTCGTGCACTGCGATGTTCTTAGATCTGTAGTGGGTCTGAGGCTGTCAATCCTACTGTCGGTCTCACGCCCACAGAATGAATGCCGTATAAATACCAGAATTGATATTGAAGTATCTTCCAAAGGCCAAGCGGAATGGCTCAGGCTGTTTCGTTTCTGGTCTGCATTTGGGAGCCCAGGTTCCACTCCCGTGGGTTTTCTAAGGGTTTAAAATCTCACACGTATAAGATATTTGTATGGAAAATAAAATGCATATCATGAATTTTTTAGAAGTAGCACGTTAAATTCCTCCCCATTCGAGAAGAATTTTATATAATTTCGTATAACAAGTAGGTAAACCATAAGAAACAGGAAAGAAAACTTACAGTCCGGACTACTTAAAATACTTTTTAAAATACAAAAGTTATGCAAAATAATTTTGTAAATTTCATCAGCCATATTCGCGATACGTTATTATAGGTTTACATATTTCAATACTTTGTAATTTTTTTAAGTGCTGTGACTAAGTGATTTCCTACGATGTTATAGGCGTATCTAATTTAAAGGCCAACAATGGAGGCATTCGATAATCGACTCTGCTGTTGTATCCCTCTTTTGTTTACAAAGATATGTATTTCTGTAAAGGTTATTTTGATTAACATGAGCTAAATGGAGAAGTACGCTTTCGTAGGTGTAGCTTGAAATAGTATAGGATAAAACAAAACGATAGTAAGTATAAAAAGCCACATGGCGGTATTATATTAGACTTTGAATATTAAACACAATACATTTACTGCCGAATGTGGAAGGTAGGAAAGATACTGATAGAAAAAGCCACAGCACCAGGCTGGTGTAGAATCTATTACTTCTGTATTGAGAATATATCGTTCTTCTGTAAAAAAAAATATTATTTTGTCTTATATAAGTCACGTTTTCATTTGTTGAATAATAAAGATCTAGAAAATACTCTCCAAGACGAGAAGTCAATCTTGAAGCTCATGTTACATTTATTATAATAAAGAAGATGCACCCGAATGAGTATTAAGTTTACAATATTTCAGTTTTTGTTTTTGCTGTACTCAGAGAGAGGCTGCACTTTGTAGACATGTTTCAGGATGTGTTTTCTTACGCAGAGGTTCCCGCACAGTTCACAAGAACAGCTTTCACACGACTCGTCGTATTTCTTGTGTTTACCTAGTTCATGATGAACGCCATGGATCGCTAGTTTTCTGATGATATTTCTCTGGAATTGATTTTCCTTGGTCTAGGATCTTTCCAGCATTGCACTAGAGGAGTATAAGTCCTCGTGGATCCCCCTCCTCTCCATTGTTCTCTCTTCTAACACTTCCTCATATGGGCCGATAGATGGCAGCAGATATGTCAGCACTATACAGTGCTATCGGCGGTATTTTCGCCCGAAACATGATCATTGCTGTGTCAAGAGCTAGTAATTGTAGATCCTTTATATCGTACATTTTCATTTGTTGACTTTCAGAAAGTTTTTTTTATTTTATTAATATACTAATGCTACAGGATATAATGGACAAGACTGGTTTCCCCTCACATATATTAAAGACATTGAAATGTTTATATAAGGAAACTTACATAGTAGTGAACGTGAACGGAACAAAAACAGAAGAAATTAAACCTAACCTAGGATTTAGACAAGATGCAGCCTCTAACTGTCTTTAGTATATGTTTAGATGATCTCCTAAAACAAGGAAAGATGATGTTCAACCAGGAATTAAAGAGGGAGAAACAACAACCATGTGAATGCCTTATTGTATGCCGATGATATTATAATTATACAATATAGCGAAGAGAATTTGCAGCGATCAGTGCATAAATCAAATCAAATCAATTAGGCAAAGAATCTAACGAAAATATATCTGCAAACAAACAGAAAATAATGGCACACTATGACAAATATCCTGTCAGATCCCAGATATGTGTTAAAGGAATATGCTTAGAGAAAGTCTCCCACTGTAAATATTGAGGATGTGGCATAGGTGTTACCGTGGATAATGATATAAAAATAAAATTAATAAATTTCAGCACACATGTGGAACAAAACACAACACTGCCAAATAAAACATGAGATATAAAACTAAAATTCTAGAAGACAATGCTGTACAGTGTTCATGTATGGGAGGGAATCGTGGACATTAAGACAGAAGGATAAATATACAAGCTGCTGAAATACGATTTTAAAGGTTAAAGTTGAAAGGTCGTACAAGGAGGGATAAAAAATAACAAATGAGGGTATGTGGAAAGAGCTAAAGATATTTGAATTAAATGCAGACCAGTTAAGGAGATTAAACAAAATTGGAAAGAACATCTGCAGAATGGACAATAGAACGTTAGCAGGGATTATGTATAGTTACAAGCCTAGAAGAAATATCAGCATTGGACACCTAGAGCATTAATCAATCAATTAAATTGATTGTTTCAATTGACTAATTGAACTAGTGAGGACGGAACAGGCTTTTAGCCTAATCCATGGATTTTAGAAGAACAAGAAGAAGAAAAATAAAATACTCTACTCACTGCCTATAAGTTAAAATGTCATTGTGTATTCCCGTTGCGGACTAAGTGCAATTATCTGCGTCACTTTTACTTTGGCCACTTCTAAATATAGACAAAAGAAAATGAAATTATTGATCAGCTTGAAAGATAATTAGGTCCAGTTTTACGTAACACTGATCACAGGCGGTGAAGCTATTAATAAATGTTTACGTGGCATGGAACATTGTAGATTTTTCTGTTACACGACTTGAAGGCGTGGCTAGGGCCTCCCTTAGTGCTATGGCCTCCTCTGGTCCATTCGCGTGGCCGCCCTCGTTTTCTCATCACGAGATAGCTCTGGTCTAATGAACATATCACAGTAGCACATTAATCTCTCTTCAGATCTCACCATTATGTGTTCCTTTATTGCTCTAGTTATATGTTGCCTAAGGAATCGTGATAATGATATAGTTATGCACATGTATCACTCATCGAAATCAATTTAGAAAAATGAACAGAGACGTGATCTTGCATATGGATGATGCGATTTCGTAATGATTAGATCAATTATTTATGCACGCCGTATGTCTTCACGATAGGCAAGTTATTGCTCGTTTGCGTTTGTTCGTCCGTTTTATTAGTCGACAAAAATACAATGCGACTGATCAAAATACATCTTATGCCTGGTACAGCAAGAAGCAATAGTATTATTTTTATGTATTGCTGCACCACCAACATAAGTAGAAGTATTGTACTCCACCCAATAGTTCAATATCACGAATATATAGCAAATGTACATTTTCAGGTCCAAAGAAAAAATGAATTTCTGGAAAGAGGTGTACTTCTTTATTTATTTATTTTTTACGGAGTGGTTACTTTAACCAAACTGTTATGTGCTTCATGTAACTTGCATTATATTTGCGGGAGGCCCGAAGCTATAGAGTGACGTCTCGAGCTTAGTGCTTAACTAAATCGGAATAAGGATCAATTGCGCATACTGCAGTCATGCTGGACAACTGGATCATAGAGCAGTGGTGCCCAAGCTTTGGCGGTCGAGGGGTGGATGGATTTACCTCGACCCACTGTTTTGCGGGTCGGTCGACAAAAACCTCTCTACCACTGACGTCGCTTTGATCAGTGGCAGGGTTTCAGTAATTTACTGTTGCATATTATTGAAAGAATGTCAAAAAGGCTTCTTATAATAATTTGGTACGCTTTTTACTTGCAAATAGATGATCAATATTTGCCGCACGGTTTGAATTACAGTCTTAAAATGCATTCTAAATGATGATGATCAACTTTAATACATTACTTGCTTTTTATTTGATTCATTTTCGATAATATCTGCTCAAAAATGTATGTATAAACAAATACTGAAAGTAACCTTGGAAAAAAAAGTCGCAACCTGGGAAATTTTTCATATGGAAAAGATTTAAATAAATCCCAACTTTTTTCTGAAAGTATTTCATGGCTGTTGAAATATGTAAAGCAACTAGCTCTAGTTGGAGTTCGTGAGGAGCGTCTTTGCAAGTAAAATTTAAAGGGATAGCCATGGTCGTTAGAACGTATGTCTCTAGCGTTCCACCGCGTAGAGGGCCGCGGGTTCGAGTCCCACCCTGGGCATGGGTGTTTATGTGTATAGTGTATGTATGTGAAACTGCAGAACACAGATAGGTAATTAAACGGAAACAATAAAAACGGTTAAAAAAGGAAAAGAAAAATATCTATCTATCTATGTATATATATATATATATATATATATATATATATATATATATATATATATATATAAATTAAAAAAAGAGGGTTGCTAATAACACCGAGTTTCTTTGTATTGCTTTCAAGTCTCGAAAACTGTACTTGAAAGTGTCATGCAGTTCGTGTCGAAAGAACCATCGCTGAATGAATGAATAAAGGAATGAATGAATTAAAGAGAAATGCTTGCTGCGGAGGCTATGCTCAAAATAAAGGAGGCGGGGTAATGTGATAAGGTAACGTCAGTAGCTCATAAGAGAACAAATGAGATTGCCATAGAGTGCAAGACCCAGAGACCCGTCACAAGGCTGGCAATGCATATGTTTCATCACAAAATAGTTATAAATAAGAAATTTCATGAACCGTTCAAAGACTGAGTGTGCGTTATATGGGAAAGTGCAGGAAAAGTCAGGACCTAATGCGTGAGAACAGCGACAGACTACGGCAAAGACTGAATTAAACATTTACTCTCAACTTTAGTGAACATGTTCTCTCACTGTATGTATGACTAATCAAATTTATATCTTCAACTTTCTGCGAATTTTGAAGTCTCCGCGTTCATTTTCTTTCATAGATTTGTATAACTAGTAAATAAAATAAGAGGAACCTTACTTCAGAAAACTACTTGAACCCTATTGCAACTATTAGTTTTAAATAATCTTATTCGCATATTAACATTTTTCAAAATATTTTAGCTTATGTTGTGAATTAGGACGTCAACTATCGGGAGTTGCTTGAAGTTTTGCGATCCTTCTTCTTCCATTCACTTCAAATGATGATGTTAAGTCTACGATTTATTCCTCTCTACTTCAAGTACACATTTCAAGGTTATTTTCGAATACTGTGTATAAATAAATATTTATTGCCCTGTTAATAATAAATTATTTCTAGACAATCTTATCTCGTGAATAATGTAAGGTGGTTATACGAAACACCTTTAATGTATGCCATAATAGGTATGTCTATAAAATGTTTAGAGAGAGTTATGCTACTCTACCAAATTACAATTAGTGCATAAAAGCTTAAAGGAATGGTATGATGAGCCTTCATTCTATACATAATATCACTGAAAATTGTGAGTCAACAAGGAATAATACTCCACCTATTTGAAATAATTGAAAATATTTATTGAGAAACAAGAATTCAGTTGGTAACAGTAAAAACATAAAAACCCAAATATAGAAATAAGATAAATTGCAGTTCGTCTCCATTACTTTTAAACTTATAGACTGATGAAATTATTAGACAATGGATCATACATATGCCCTTCTGCTTGAAGAATTATAATAAAGAGACTATACATTAATTTTAATTTTCACACATAATTATATTATTATATATAATACACAAGAAAATCTTTAAAAGCCAAATTATGTATTGCATATATGGCAAAAAATAAAAAGTATAATATGATAATCTGCTAAGTGAAAGAAAAGTGTGATAAGGAAAAGAGTATGAGTTCAAGAATTGTTATAAAGATGTGATTGTTGATCGTGTAGTAGAATTTAAATATCGAGGATGAAATTTATCATATAAAACAATCTCTTCGAGAACTGAAAGTCTTTAATCAGTTTAATTGCACCGTAAAAGAGGGAGCGGGCGTCAGCGAAGCTCTCAAGAGACGCGCGGAACTCCCTAATTGGCACCCGGCCCACCACCAAAGCTTGTGAGCACCTACAGAGTAAGGACGACGAAACAACCCTAGCGGCCTGGACAGAAACTTCTAGGAGGATCAGATAAAGTTTTGCAAAGCGCACGCAGCTGTGCCATCCAGCCGCGCTGACAACCAAACCTGTAAGAGTACAAGGAAGTGAAATGAGAAAGGAATGAAAAGCAATTACCCTAGCACTCCCCTAGGGACAAGGAAATCACACGGAAGAACCCACTCAGAGTGATCGTCAACGGGGATTGAACCTGCAAACCTGCCGAATATAAGTCGCACACGTTACGGTTGGGCCAACTCGCACGGTTATAGTACATGTGTAATCCGAATGTAAAAGTTAAAGAATATAAAACTAAGTGGGTAAGTCATGTTCAAAGAGTGAGTGCAGTAGAATATCATCCAAGTTTAGGAATTATAAATTAATGGGGAAAAGAAATACAGGAAAATCAAATAAAAGATAGCACAAAAGCAAGCGTAAATTGCCACAGACAGAAATATCTAATAAATGAAGAGGACAAGAACAAAAAATAACGGTTTCCTGCTCTTACCAAAAGAGAGCAAAAACTTTAAAACAATTCAATATTTGCGCTTATAACTCGAGAAGCAATAAGCCAATTACTGTGAAACTTTATCATCTAATTTGAAATTCGATTAGATGTATTTCTGCCACTTCATTGGTTTTGTCCCCGTTTTATGACAGTTTGTTAGACGAGGGTGGTTTCCACTGTAGGCTCTTCATTTTGAAAACATGTGCCATCTTTGCATTTCTTCCGAACTCCTGCTGCTGTTTGTATAACTTGCTCAGAGGTCACTGTTATGATTTTAAATGGTTACAAATGTTGTTTGCATTTTGCTTAAGTGTTGAGAATCCCTCTGAATATATTTGCACACACTAAAGTAAATAATTATATATAGTTATTACTTCACCTAATGTGCGAATCGGATGGTTTTCTTTTTCTTGATACGGACATTTTAGAAGATACTTTTATTCCTATGTGGTGTATAATTAGGTTGATGGAGACATTTGATGATTTTACGACTAGATAATTATAACGCAGAGATGACTCAGTCAGTACCTGTAGTTCGTTACAGAGCAGTGTTTGTCTTCTAGGTTGGCTTGTTTCATCATTCATTAGAGCTGAGTATTATTGTAACTTGTCTTTCAAAACATTAATACCGAATCTCTGGTAGATGCTGCTTGGAGGTGTAAATAGAGTTTTTCAGTACACGGGTATCTATCTCTGTTATCAGAATTTTATTTTACCATAGCTCCTTTACTGGTAAAGGCTCAATGCTAGTCAGCTACTACCATAAATAATGATCATAATAATAGTAATAATAATGATGGTAATAGTAATAATAATAATAATAATAATTATAATGATGATAACGATAATGATAATAGAGATTCGTGTGTGGAATGGTACCGTTTGCCGTTACCAGCAATACCTCATCACTCTATACTTTGAACTCCCCCATTTCTGTCCCACATTGATATTTTTGGATACCTTCTGGGTCCACTACAAATAGAGGTAATGTGTTGACCATCACCCGCTAGTCGTTGTTATAATCCTCGCCAGAAGGTATTCAGTTTTACATCTCGAAATAAGACCATATTCTACAGGAAATATAAAAGGAGCATCCAAAAAGTGTAGGAAAGTAATGGGCCACGGTGGCTTATCCACATTGGTTGAAATCATTGATTCAGCTAATCTCAAACTGTAAGAGCAAAATGAGATGGTGCACTACTATGCTGAAGCCTTGAATGATCAGAATCGGTTCCTCCGTGCTCATACAGTACGATACGAATTGAAAGAAGTGGGTACGCATGAACCATGAGTTGAAATGGATACTTCATTGAGAAATCCTGATCACGTGCTGATACGTGTAGCAAGTGTTTCTCGCAGCTCTAAACGGTCGTTGCAATAACTGAAAACACTTTCCATGGTGAACTGGATTTCATTTAATGTAGAGAATCCGCCGTGAAAATTCAGGTTCATTAACAATCATTTGCAGAAGTGAGCCGATGGTGCAAATCTCTCTGCACAACCTTCGTGGGAAAGTTATGGATTTAGCTGCTGCTATGCAAAAGAACGACCGATAGTGCTGTGATTCATAACGTTTCTACTCGTTCACAAAGTCTACGAGATTCTACCCTTCTTCGTTGGCACTTCAAACACAAATCCTCTTCAAACTTGGAGGCTTGGGCCGCCATGTTACACCTCAGTCGGAGCTATTGGCGGTGAGTTACCCCCAACAGGTCATGGTAAACATGAGGTGCGACGTTATCAGGCAGTGTGCAACACATGCTGCATGTAACTGTGTGAAGCTTTCTTATTACATTGGACTTTACCGTGCAATAAATATTGTCATATTACTTGATGTAGTCAACTAGCAACAAGCGACTTCAAGTGAAGGATAATAAAAAGTGACCACAAAAAGTGTAGTAGGCACGGCGAGTCTCCAGACAGCTCACGAAATAAACTGAATGACATTCAAACATATTTTAGCGGATAAATATCAGTTAATCATTGAATGATTCCGTAATATCCTGGTCATTGGTACCAAAAATATGGGGCCGTTCAAAGTACGAGGGGGGACCCAAAAGAAACCGGATTGTTGTCATAAAAATTTTATTGATGAACCTTTATACAAAATTACTTCAGTCTCCTTCAAAATACTCTTTATTACATACGATGCACTTGTCAAGTCTCTTTTCCCACTATTGGAAGCATGTTTGGAACTCTTCAAGTTTGATATTGTCCAGTGCCCTTTGCGAAGCTTTTTTTACCGCCTGTACATCATCATAACGCTCCCCTTTTAGCGTTTTTTTTCCATAGTTGGGAATAGGAAAAAGTCACTCGGGCCCAGGTCCGGGGAATACGGAGCGTAGGGAACGACAGACCACCTTTGAGATGCCAAATAGTGGGTCACTCGTAAGGCAGTGTGTGCTGGAGCGTTGTCGTGATGCAGAAACCAGTCACCTGATCTTCAAAGTTCCGGGCGTTTCCTCCTCACATCCTCTCGCAGATGCCTTAAAACATCCAAGTAAAAGTGCTGGTTAACAGTCTGGCCAGGGGGTACGAATTTCCGATGAACAATTCCACGAACTTCAAAAAAGACAATGATCATCGTCTTCACATTTGACCTCACTTGCCTTGCCTTTTTGGTCTGGGAGAGTTGGGAGTTCTCCACTGGCTTGACGCTTGCTTGGTTTCTGGGTCATGCCCGTAACACAAACTCTCATCTCCTATAATGACTTTGTTTAAGAAGTTTGGATCACTTGCAATCTCTGTTTTCAAGTCCTGACACACATTCATACGGATGGTTTTGCGCTCCTGTGTGAGAAAGCGCGGAATAAATTTAGCAGCAACACGTCTCATGTGCAAATCCTCCCTCAAAATCCGCTGGCACGAGCTCCAACTGATTCCTGCTGAAATTTGGTCCATTGTTTGGCGATGATCCTCGTTGATCTTTTGACGGACCTTTTCAATGTTCTCATTTCGCGATGTTGAAGGGTGTCCAGAACGAGCTTGGTCTTCAACACACATCTCACCACGTTTAAAGCGCCCAAACCACTCGAAGACCTGTGTGCGGGTCAAAGCGTCCTCCTGGAAAGCTTCCTGAAGCATTTGGTGTGTCTCCGTTGCAGGCTTTTAAAAGCAGAAAACAAAATTTCACACACACTCTTTGTTCTTTTAAATTTGCCATAACGACTTCGCAGAGGTAAACCGCCAACAGTCAGTGAAACACAATACCACACTTGCACGTTCAGCTCTACACTGTCGCCGTCTGCACAGCTGTTTTATGAAGGTCTTTACTAACGCATCTAGTGTGAGAACCCTGCACTACGTTTACGAGTGGCAGCGCCCTCGGAGTCCGGTTTCTTTTGGATCCCCCCTCGTATGGTAGTGGTGATGGTTTGGTTATAATGAAGAAACGAGTCGTTTCCTTAAGCTTCTCTGTAAAACAAATATTTTCAGCCTGCTAGAAGCCCTAAAAGTCTGATGAAAACACCCATATATTATTTATTTCTAACTCTTGAATTTTTTTATAGACGTATTAATAATGTATGTGTTGTGTTTGTGATATCGTACATTTAACCTCTACCGGCGCCGTGGCTGAGTGGTTAGACCGCTCAACTCTAAGGCGGGCCGGGTTCGATCCCAGGCGACCGCAAAGTGAGATTTGTAGTGGACAACATCTGCGAGATCTCCGTTTTCCTTCGCCATCTCATTCCAGCCGTGCTGCATCTTCATTCATGTATCATCAATGTCAGCGCCTGCGGTGCCGTATGTAATAAAAACGGGCGTTATACAGTACACATTTATCCTTAACACTCAAAGCCACTCCTTCTTTGAAGATTTGTCTATACTTATGCCTGCTGTACTCCCATTATTGCGTATTAAATTAGAGGAAGTTCATATTTATAACTATTTCTGCAAATCTATATTAATTTATTTTATGTGGACAGAAGAATTGGTAACTTTTGTAATAGTATTTTGTTAATATGTGGTGAAAATGTTGTGAATGTAATGCACACAATATTTATAAAGTATAACAAATGAAAGTGACTTTTGAAATCACAGACTTTTTTTCTGTTCAGTAGGCTCCTCCATTTTCCGTTTGATATGTAACAATTTCACCAGTCAGTTTCTGAGTAGGAATTTCTATGGATTTCAGCTTCTTTAACAATTCACCCTTTTTAGCAATGTGTACGTAACGCGGTTTGGAGCAAGTCGTGTACGTTGCTAATCATATAGGAGCACCTTCCAAACTGAGAGGCCAGCTAAGGAATAAAAAACATTAACAAGCTTTGTGGTTAGCTTGTCCGAAAATTTATTGGCAGCCGTGTTAAACAGGTTTTTCCTAACGTTACCATTTCTTGCCATGTGAGGAGGATGGGAGGGAAATTAACGTGCATTGGAAGCCTAGAACGTTTCCTTTCCTTCGTGAGAAGAAACTTCACTGTTCTAGAAACTGGCCGCCGCCCGACACCATCGGAAACTGAGGGCTGCTATAAACATCGGCGGGAGATCATAAGCCAACAAAATAATTAAAGCAGCACATTTATTGTGATGCTGTTTGAGCACATAAGTTCAGAATACAAAACAGAGAGAGATGCTGAGACGAACCTTTTGCGCAGTTTAGAAAACTCATCTTATGGAAGTTCATTTAAAGAATCAGATTTTGATTTCAAGCCAAGTTTGGTAGCAGTCTTAATTCTTCAATTAGCGATTATTAAAATAACCTTACTAAAGTGCATTTTTGTATCCGTTTTATTTTAGTCGAGGTATTTGCAGAAATGCCTACTGTTTCGTTGCTGTTACAAGGAATTAGTATTTATAGTTCAATGTTTATTTCCTGGTAGCTATTTAAAATTCTATGCAAAAGTCGAAACCGTTAATAAGGGATATATCCAAAATTGTTAAAGCCACACATTAATTATTTAAAATAAAATAATTGTTATAAATAAATATATATTTATGATGTGATATATATTCGTCTATCACTTAACGTTTATTAGTCCATAGAAGATTATATGACATTTCTTCTGCATTACGACAGATTCACAGAGAAGTCCCAGAAAATTCAAGGTGACAATTTTGTCACGTAAAAGTATTCGTTATTGAATCTAAATGTTTAGAGCTATTATTTAGAAATTAAAAGACGTTGAAACATTTCGACATTATCCGAAGTTTAACTTTTAGTAATGATGTTTAAAAATCATTTCATGCATTTCCTTTACACTATGTCTTTCAGCATAACTGTACCTCATGTCATATTTTCATGCTACATTTGTCACCTATTTGCATGACAAATATTCTGAATATTACGCAAATAATTTGTAGGATGCTTTTTTGTTTTATTTAAAAATGAGAGGAATGTGGATAAATTTGTACTAACATTTAATAACGTTTTCAATTTAAATTATGCAACAATAATATACTTCAAATATTGTTCCAAACCATTTTAAAAGGCATCCTACAGTCATTCAATCATTTATCTAATAACCATATCCAGAAGTAATAAATTGGGAGAAAACGTTTTATACCCAGTTCGTCTGTAGTGCTCCTATTCATGAAAAAATAATAATAAATGAAGTACCACAATTTAATTTTTGTGACATTTATGAGAATATTGAATTAATATTACTATAGAGAACGTCGCGTTTCAAGATTTTATCTAGAAAGTTGTGGGAAATCCTAAGATATCCTGGACAGCCAATTGGATATGAACATTCATTGCCTACACATTTACACATTTCGTTGTAGATAAAAGAAGAATTAGCTAGTTAGGCCGATAGCCAATGTTTTGAAAAGAGGATCGTTATATGATGGCTTTGAAACTCATGTCCTTTGAATAACCACGAGAAAAAAAGGACTAGTGACTTACCACTTAAACATTATTAAGTATCTGGATATTTTTGATAAAATAAATAATAAGGGAACTTACTACGACAATAACATTTTAATTTGGGCATATATGTCCGGCCTTTACTTTTTAGTTCTTGAGTATTAACTGTGTCCCTTGCATACGCTACCGACCTTTCGCCTGGTAAGTTGAGAGAGTGGCTACCTCTTTTGAGTTGCTCAACAAAGCTCCTGCCTTTATTAACCCGTGCAGAAGGCTGCCTTTTCCACCCTCATTGACTGTTGAGGACTTTCTCCTTGTTACCACGGAGATGGGTCTTCACTTTTTCCCCAAAGAATTGGTGCCACCTTCGTCAGTCAAATCGTCTGAAGAATTCTTCATCGTTAACCCTGCTGCTGAGATCTTCACCCCTGCTAATCCCATATCATTTAAAATCCTCATGTTGCAGTTTGAAAGAGTCTGAATTTAAACATGAAGTTTGGTATTCATCTCACAATTAATTTTTGAGTTATGCTATTCGCAATCACACAGTTACACACTACAAATACCTTTCTAAAAATGCTTATTTCGTATTCAGGAGCCTCAAAACAGGCATTTCTGGTGTAATGTCGATATCGGGAACGGAAGAACGGAATACTTCGACTTGGACTTCGAATTTAAACACAGGAGTACTGATTCAACAACTTACATATAATCAATTTGTATTAAATCCTTAAAGTTTTAGAAATAGGAAAGGAGGGACGTTTCTGCACTTCGTGATAATATATTCCAGTCAGAGCAAAAGACTTGATCAGCACATGTTCCCTAAGTACTGTGAAGTACATACATTTTGCCTGGATGCTGCCATTCACGGTACTCTTTGAAGAAGAGATCGCTGACATGGGTAATGTATTCTCTCTCGTAACGTATTCTAATGTATGTATCGTGTTTTACCGTTTCACGCGATAGCATCATCATTCAGAAAAACAAGCAATGTCTACAATAAATACATCACTTCCTGAAGTGACTGATTGCACGCATCTCCACGAGACATGACACATACTCTTCTTTTTTGGTCCCAAAGGATTAATCATATTGAAATACAACTAGAAGTGTTACGTGTAGTTGGAAGTATCTTTTGAACGCAAAGGATATAAACTTTAAGTGCACTCCAGTTTTAAGAGACATTAAGCTAGTCATTTCGTATCGATTTATTCAAGCATATTAATATCAATGAAGCTGGCTCCGAGGTATAGTGTGAGGTTTACATTGAGTGATCTCGGCTTATATGACAGCCTGGCCGGCCACTCTGACACGGATTTGTTCACGTTTTTTTTTTCTTTCTCTGGTTCGAGGCGATTGCTGGGTTGATTCCCCTTCTACACTTCATCTCCTGCCCATCAATTCCTGGCCCCGTAATTTCCTTCCCTGTTTCACCTCATCTGTTTCAGGGCTGTGGACCAGGTGACATCAGCGGTACAGTGGAAATGCCTTCCTATCTTTAGACGGAAAGTATGAGTCCTCTTACTTTTTGAAAACTTTCTCGTCTGTACCCCGGGCTCCAAGTTAGTAGTGGCTAAGGTGGTGGAAGTTGACATCAGAATTCGTGACATATTGGAATCTTTACGATCCTCGCTAACGCACACCGTCGTGCGATCTGGTCGCCTTTTGGGTCCCATCTATATCCTCTTAATGTGGCCTATGTGCGGTGCTGTGCTTTGTTTACTGGAGGACCCTCCGTCTGAGCACTCCTGTCCGACTGTCTGGGTGTAACCGCTACGGTCAGTGTGCAGAATGTCACGCAGTTGGTATTTTGCATGTATTTGTGGTACTAACATAGATTTGTCTCGGCCAGAATCGATCTTATGACCTTGGGTACATAGCCAAAGTTTAATCAACTACACCATTAAGGGCAGAAAATATTTCGGCTAAGCTAGAACATGGGTAAAGTCATGCCCTTTACTCTTTTGTGTTCATGAACTACGTTTACAACGGGGCAAATTGACTCTGAGAACATTCCACTTTTCTATTGCATAGCTCGTATGTACAGCCATCTGCACAGTGATCCATAATTAGCCGTTGACTGAGAATTGCTGTTTCCACAGAAGTTAACTTTTCGGTCTTCTTCCAACTAAATTTCAACTTGTCAACAATAGAAAAGACTGTAATAAACCAGTATATCTGCAGATATTTTTGTTGACCAAAATCTAATACGATTTTTAAAATAAAAGTTACGTATCCACAACTAATAATTTTAGGGAATACAATGCTCTTAGAGTACAAATCCAGTTTATGACTTTAATACTTTAATTTTTAAGTTGAATAAGGTATGCACATTTCAAAGAGCCTATTGTTAATGTAATGCTTACATATCTACCCATGATATGTGAAGTCTGTTCTTGAGGATGATTGTGTGCCTTATAGAATTCTATAACATTGCACCGATTTCAACCATGCTTGACATTTATAACCTTTGACAGAAGGAGGAATTACTGTGTAGCTTAAAATCCGAATTTACAGTCAGTTTCCCATATTTAGTTATTTAAATTTATTATATTAATACTAAATATTGCAAGACCATATAAATCTTTGTTAATGATAATCGTAGTAGTATGAATAACGTGTCAGTAATACTAATGTGTCCTCCACCTCTTAAAATAACAAAGTAAGAGTCAGTAATTGTAGTATACGTTGATCTTTTATTTGACATCGTTCACGGAGTAATATCAAAATAAAATTGCGTTTTCTTTGTATTGAATTTATTGTGGTTTCTTAAAATGTTAGTTACTAAAAACCTTTGATATATTTTGCTATAAAAGGGTGGTATCTTTAATATTGACGACAAAAAGTGGACTGTACACCCAAGTACACAAGCACCACGTACAGATCCATCTTGTAACACCTATACTGGTTTTTAATTTAATAGTTGGCGAGTTTTCTTATAATTTAATGCCAGTGATTTAGGTATTCTTGTCTCAGTTTTAAAATATGTTTAATATTCACTAAACAAAATACTAAAATTTGGCGTTAAAACCTTGCTTTGGATTAGGAGTTACTCGTTTTTAATCCACAATTCTATTGAAAAACAGATTAACGTTTCGTTTTGCTCTTAATGGTTTACCAGACAATTCACAGTGCACTTCACGAATTTACTGAGCCACACAAGATTACCACCCACTGGCAAATTCATTGTATCAGAATAAGAATGCCTGGAGCTGCCAGGAAGGGCCATTTTCACTTAGCCAAACAAAGGACTTGCTTGTAGCCAAGGTGCCGATAAACAGCATCCTGAAATAACTAACTAAAGAAGTGTGAGGTGTGCAGTTTCTGAGGAGAATTGACTACCAAGTACAGTTCATTACAAAATTGCCGATGTCTTCGTTTTTTACATAGGATGGGGTGCTAAATATATAAAAAGCCGCATAGCCTATTTTATAATTAGACTTACGTCGTAACTAGGTGTTCGCAGCAGTTAAGCGAAATTAGTCCATATCACGTGATTTTCCCCACCTGAAAAAGATTGGCTAAAGTAGATATGAATTGATAAGCGGGATAGCAATTAACTCTACTCCAGCCAATGAAGAATGCGGTTAAAAGACTATCCGTAGAGCAGGAGTAGAAATTTAATGCACAAGATAAGTAATGTTTTTTGTGTGAGAAAAGCAGTCTCTGTCAACTCACAGAACTATTTTCTTTGTAGAAACAGGCTGTGTGGGATATTATAATAAGATTTTTCGTGCTAGCTTCATCTTTCCCCATTTTTTCATATACGCGACTGAAAAATATAAGCTAATCTTACCTGCAAATTTTGGTGTCCTTTAAAAACCGGTGCTTACTCTCTTAAATAGCGATGGAGACCCAAAATCCCTCTCATTTACATTTCTTAACTTCTCGAGACCACCGTTCTTCAAAAACTCAATTTCTACCGAATTAAAAAGCAATTTGCAAAAGTTAAATGAATACTTAATGGTATTTAAGTTTTTTTTTTTGGTTTCTCTTCCTCCATTGATGAAAGCAGACGGTGGTTTTTAAGTGTGCTTAAAAGTGACAGCCCCATTACAGTAGAGTTAACGGCATAGAAAAGAACTAATAGGCAATGAATTTGTGGTACACTGGCAGAGCTGATATGATCATGAGAATTGATCCATTAACCGTCTTAAACATATTTATTTAGTTCGTCACATGAACCAAATAGACGTTTACCCCAGGATAACCTTTTTCCAAAAGCTAGTTTCTGGAATCAACTTCCTCGAAACCATGGTTCCGAATCTCATTTACTATTCGGTCTTGAATATGATTGGAAGAACAACTCCCAGAACGAATGAAGCATTACATAAAGTTACATGATATTCAGAGACAAATTGGTGCAAGCAAATTCATTAATCTCAAAAACTATTTGTAGTTGGTTTATTGATACTCGTCACTTACTTTTTATATTAATGAGAGACTAGTTTCAAAGCCATTCGCCTCCATTTTCACTCTCTTTCCAACTTGCATCTGTTGTCTGTTCTCTCTCTCTGGTGGTGGAACTATGAACTTTTTTGTCAAATTATCTACTGTTGGGATTTCAAAGTTCTTTACGTGATCCTTATTTTTCCATATGAATATGTTCTCCCATGTTGTCAATTTATTTTGGTTTATCACTCCTTTTATAATTTTGGATTTGGATCAATGTCATGGTTTTCATTCCAAAAGGGAAATGCTACTGCTGACTTATCTTCTTGTTTCAATCTGATGTTTCTAAAGTGCTCTTTGACGCTGGTTTTTAGATTTCTTTTAGTTTGATCTATGTAGCATTTTTCACAATTCTTACAACTTATCTGGTATATTCCGGATCTGTTAACTGATGGGATTTCATCTTTTGTTTTTGAATTTAGCAATTTTAAAATCGAGTGTCTATTGGTAGGTGCCAAGGTGATATTTTGTTCCTTGAAGATCTTTTTAAATTTATTAAATGCTTTTGGGTGATACGTGAAAGAACTGAATATGCTGCTGCTTTCTTTTTCTTTTGTAAATGTGGTTGCTTCCTTAATGGTTCGTTTTAGTTTAGCTTTTCTAATTTTCTTCAACGCCAAACTTTTGTTGTATCCATTTCTTCTGCTGTGTGTAATATTGCTTTTTGTTATTTGAAATATTCTTCTTTTTCCATGGGTATGCTGACTGGTCTGTGTGTAAGGCTGTTTATTATTGCAGGTTTATGTGTAATTGGGTTGTGGCTATTATTTTTATGTAATTTTCTGAATGTGTTGGTTTCCTGTAAATTCCAAAGTTTATTTTTGTGTCGTTCCTGATGATATCTAGATCCAAGAAAGGGAATTGTCCATTGAGTTCCTTTTCTATGTTGAATTTTATGGTCCTTTCTTGCAGATTGAGTGATTTTAATGCATCATATAAATGTTTATTCGGTACAATTGCAAAGATGACGTCAACATATCTATACCAAACTTTGACTATATTTGGGAAGGACTTTTTAATTTGTGTTTCAAATGCACTCATAAATAAGTTAGCCAAAAAGGTGAAAGTGTATTGCCCATTGATAACCCTGATTTATGCTTTTAATGTTTTTTTAAATGCATAGTTTTGTTAGAGAACTGTATTCTTCTGTTTCTATTGCTTCTATTTCTATTGTAGTTAGCCAATTTTTTAATACAGTCTGTAATTTTTCTGTTGGTATATTTGGAAATAAAGATGTGACATCACATGAAACTAGTCTTTCATTTTTGTCCAAATTTACATCTTTGGTTTTTCCTACTAAATCTAAAGAGTTTTTTAAATTCGCACTTTCGAATTTTGGGAAAATATTGAATTTATTTAGTAAAAATATGACATTGATCCAAATCCAAAATTATTAAAAGTAGTGATAAAACAAAATAAATTGACAACATGGGAGAATATATTCATATGGAAAAATAAGGATCGCGCAATGAACTTTGAAATCCCACCAGTAGATAATTTAACAAAAAAGTTCATAGTTCCACGAGAGAGAGAGAGAGAGAGAGAGAGAGAGAGAGAGAGAGAGAGAGAGAGAGAGAGAGAGAGAGAGATGAGAGAGAGAGAGAGAGAGAGAGAGAGAGAGAGAGAGAGAGAGAGAGAGAGAGATAGAGAGAGAGAGAGAGAGAGAGAGAGAGAGAGAGAGAGAGAGAGAGAGAGAGAGAGAGAGAGAGAGAGAGAGAGAGAGAGAGAGAGAGAGAGAGAGAGAGAGAGAGAGAGCAGACAACAACAGATGCCAGTTGGAAAGAGATTGAAAATGGAGGCGAATGCTTTTGAAACTGGTCTCTCATTAATATAAAAAGTGACGAGTATCAATAAACCAACTAATAATAGTTGTTTAGATTAATTTTGACGTCACTATTACTAAATTCCTCCAAACACATATAAATTCATTAATGTTTAGCTTTGTTTTTACTTTCTGAATTCTTATATTAAGTAGGGGATCGAAATATCATATTGCAATTTTACCGGATATACTTGTTTTGAGACACCTGCATCTAAAAAGGGAAATCATTTTTAGGAATAGGTTTGCGTGTTTGTCCATCCGTGGGCTTGTGTATGTATTTTTGAACAACATGACTCAAAGCCGAAAAGTCGGCTACATATCAAACTTAATATTTTAGTTCAGTGTCTGTTTAGGATGCGGCACGAAGATTTTCAAGAACATTTCCCACCCCAGACTATACCTTATAGGGAAGTTTTCGAAAACTTATTTTTCTCGAAAATGCCCGTAATGATTTTGATTAAATTGCCAGATGCTCATGATATTTTCGTGTACAATGAAATGTGTATCTTGAATTTTTGGGAATATCCGCAGAAGTCAGCTTTATTCTAGATAACTATTGCATAACTCGGAAACCGTAAGAGATGGACATCTTACCACATAAAGAATGTAGATAGCATTAAAACAAACAATTTATGTCTGATATAATTTTTATATGTGCGTGAACCACTTCGGGGATATTCGTTATTTATCTGAAATGTCCATTACTTTTACTTTTACCAAATGGGAAATTATGATTGTTTAATCACTTGTGTATCTAATGAGAACGAAATTTCAAAGCTATTCATACAGCGACCAACCTTGAAATGTTGGACTGTCCCTTAAAGTCCACTGTATACGCATATTGCACTTGCACATATAACAAAACCGACAGTAAGATACACTTTGCAAATGTAGATGTCGATTAACTGATGTAGATAGAGGAATAAGACATTTAAGAATAGTTAGTACAGGAGTTGCAGCCTTTCCTTTGGTCGCTCGTTAATTTGCGGCAACCTCAAAGATTTTGCAAATTATGTCAAATGTGTTTGTTGTATTTGGGTGATAGTGTAATATGTTACTGCGGGTTTCTTTTTCTTTTGTTGCTTCCTCGGCTGGTCAGTTGCTATCTTCTGCGTAGAGCATGATGCGGGTATGGAGATCTCAAGGCAATGCGACGAGAAACAATACAAGTAAATGGTAGACTAATTTCTGTTTGTTTTAATATTTATATAATTAATTTCCTGTTTCCATCGACGTAACTGTTTCCACTGTACGCACATATAGACCGAAAGCTTTAATTGTAATACATAATGGCGCGAACATGACTTTAGGAAAGAAAGTTCACACACCGTGAGTTTCGGGCGCACTGGGCTCACACCTCGGATTTCTTTGTGGGGCTTATGGATTTCTGTCTCTCTATGGTACCTATATACATGCATATATTGTGACTGTGGGTTCGTAGAATTAAAAGTCCAAGTTGCAGATATTCCAAATGTTCTTTATTTCCTTAGAAATACTGTTCAATTCTCACGTAACAACATTACGTCACATACACAACACAATCTACCAAGATCGATGACAATAACAAACAACGTTCTGATTACGTCTGTTTACAACATCAACTCAGCTGTTTACTGCTTACGACTGACTGTTGGGGAGTTGTCGCCTTCTTAAATACCTCATTGATAAATTCGAGATATTTCCGGGACAAACAAGAAATGGACTGTTCTATCACCTTCCAGAAGCGTAACTTAATCTGTGCCGGCAAGTACTTTATCTCCGGCGCTATGTTTATCTTCTTATGCAAACTCTTTATCTCCGTGAAACACTATCCGTCTGTTAGTTCCTTTGTGTAGACAAGCCGCGCGAACCCTTTTATGTCTGCTGCTGCGGCAATATGTACATACGTATATTTCTTTGTAAGGGTGAGTACGATGACCTTTCTAAGGTTTCATACCGTCATGTTCCGTAAGGATACTCTTATGAAAATATCAACTAATACGGGCACTAGGGGAATATGACACAACACACGATAAACACGCAAGACCACTGTCTCTTTTTGAAAGAACAATTAATCTCGGGGAGCCAGAGGTATACCTACAACAATATCTGGAAAACCTAGTTAACGTTCCAGATGCTTTACATCGCTGATCGGATTTAAACACACACCCATACACGTACACCAACACACACACGCACACACACACACACACACACACACACACACGCACATCTCCCACAGCTCTCAAGTCCTAGGGTCAATCATTGGCCAAGGCGGCCCGGGGAAAGAGGGTCCCTCATGAGTGGCACATGTTCGCACCTACAATTGAATAGGTAGGCCAGCCGCCGAGTGCGCAATCTAAAATATCGACCAAGCAGATACATGGACTATGAGAAGGTTTTTCACATACCATAACGATGCTGACGACAGATAATTACAACTGGCCATTAAAGGCAAATGCCGATAATGCAAACTAGATTTATATTTAGGTTTAGCAAGATAGCAGTAAGGTATAATAGACAATCACTGACATGTTTGCAGTGACAATAAAACACCTAAACTTACGACAGCGCTACGGCGTGATAAATTACCCTGAACTTCCCAACAAATAACTCCTGGAATCCTATCAAATACCATCCAAAATAGGCAACGGATCAGGCTGGGCTTCATGTGAAGCCTGTATCCTGCATCAGAAACCCACTCAGCTGAATCGCACCGCGAGACAGCTAAGATCACTTCCGTGAAATGCGCGGGTGCTTTAGGCGGTACCGCAGCACATTTCTCCTTCCCAATCCGGTAGAGGCTTTTTAGTGGATTAGTATCCTTGAGATGAAGCCCACATACCCCACCGTGCCCTCCAACACAGTGGAAATCCATAAATGGATTTTTCCTCCACTCGAAAAAGAAAAAGATAATGAAAAGAGGGTATGGTGTGTTTTTTGTAACCAGTGGAAGCCCCTTCGTCAGTGGTAACTTTCTTAACTCATATGTTACAATATATTACATTCACATCTGTAAATTGTCTCATATTTTTACAGTTATTATTTATATTACGTTAATAACTTCTTTGATGTATTTATAAATAATGCATTACATTAAAGTCATGTGGCTATAGCATATCAGATTTATTATAACAGCATATATGAGGAATATGGCAAACGATGCTACAATTATAACTCTAGTGCAAGGAAGTGTAAATCTCTTGTTGGAAAGTTTTGAACAGCAGGAATGCGGTTGGAGAGAAAATATACTAAGACTGTATAAAAGTAAGTGCCAAGGAATTTCTACGCAGACGATTTCCTCTGTACCACCTAATATTCTGCAGGTGGGGAAAGAGGCAGTCTCACCTCCTTATACATATAGTCCTAACCAAGAAAAAAACGTGGACTGAGCGTTTCATCCGTAATATGATGGCTGAAGCAAGAGTTCATCCAGAAATACCGAGCAGTGGGTTAACGGGAATATCGTGGACATAATTGTGTTCGCATTAGAATAAGAGAAGCTTGAAAGCAATTGGGAGGGGACAGAATCCACGATTTTACAGCAAATCTTAAAAATTAACCTTAATCCAAGCAAGTATTTGTATTACAAAAGGGAGCCATCAGAGCGATATGTGGCAGCAGTGTTACGGCTCCATGTAAGGGCCTGTTTCAAATGCTGAACATTTTAACACTTCCCCGTGAATATATTTGTACTTTAGGAGCTGCTAAACATTGCGGACAATTATAAAAAAATAATAGTAAACGGAGAACGATTCCTTCTTAATGAGTCAATTTTGTACTTCGATTATCGACTGCTGTATTATGTATAACGTATAATGTTAGTACAGCTTATAAGTAGTCATGCCTAATTGTAGTGGGATCTCTAACGTCTATCCACCTTCATGCAACTGTTTCGTAATATGAATTTAATAAAAAGTGCAGCAGGTGCACATAAGGATCCCGATATAGAAATGGCTATTCTCTGTATAAATAGTTATGTAAATCGCCACAGTCGTAAGAGATTATCGTTTGGAAGATTAAATTATGAAGCTGGACTCCCCTCGTACAGTTTGTTCTACCAAATCGCAAAGCCTTTGATTATGAATTAACAATAATCAATAGTGTAGAAATTATCACTGCACAGATTTCGTGCTACTTTCTCCACGTGGGCAATAACTATATAGGAAAATACAAACTGAAGGGCTTCTGGCTTATTAACATGTACTATTAGAAGAAATTTGCATATTACTGACACGTTGTATGTGGCCGTTGGAGGTGATCTGCAATGTTTATAATTCCGTAATGAAATTTCGGATGCTGTGCTTCCTATTTGGTTACTTAGGTCACCATAATAGGCACTAGAGGTCAGTATGACGTGATTTTGTACAAGCAATTGGTTTTCGCGAAACTCCATCTAAGCTTTTACACTGAGCTGCAAATAAAAGAGAGTTACACTTGGACCATGATTGTGGAATTTTCTTTGGATGATCGCCCGCGAAACAACCGAGGAGGAAGGGGTACAACTGTTAAGAGTAAGCGAATTATCAATCCCAGTTACGGCACTTGAGTATCACTTCACTTTCTATATGGGAAATAACAATAAATTTGCATGATAATTTACATTACTGTACTGAATTATATTAAGTCAGGATAATAGGAGCAAGGAAAATTTAAATTAAATTAATAGCGAAAAGGAGTACCCATCGATATTGAGTATTTACAAACACGTCGTATTTTTAAAGTATTCTCTTTTGGTTACTTTATTTTAGGTTTTCATTGCTTCACATGCCATTCATTCCTCACATCATTTGAAATTATTTCGTTCTTGTTCATGCTGGACGTCCTTATATATATATATATGCATCTAATGAATTGATATAAGATTTAACTTTACCTGCGTATACTTAAAATATGTCTGGTGCATTAGACATATTTTTGTATTTTTTCCTTCTTTTCCATTAAGTATTATAGTCACAGTCAGTGACTAAATAAGGGCCTAGTCCAATACCACTGCCTCTATAAACTGGAAGATATATTTGTTCTTTAATTTTCTGATTTGTCAGAATATAATCTATAAGAGATCGTTGCCCTTTTGGATCCATTTACATTTGTGTTTATTTCCTAAAGAATGTGATCGCAATATTCTTTCTTTTAGCTTTCTAAATAATTAGACGCTAGTCCGCCATTTTTATGACAAAACGTTTTTCTTCCCATTTTAAAACTTTTGTTTTTTTGTAGGGTCTGGCAGTAGAATTTGTTTTTGCATGTTTCTGCTTTTAGTGGGAGACTTGGAGCTATCTATATAAGCCTTTACGATATCGTGAAATGCAAATTCGCTGAACATACTGCGCCAAACGCGCATACCAGTGTTAAATTGATCGGGTTCTAATTGGAGCTATGAGTTCTCTTATCCTCATGTGAATGGTTGTAGGAAATGGATTTTGGTGGTTGTTGGCTACTCAGTCGTATTAATAACACTTTGTTTGTTGCAGAATTATTTGGTTTAATTCGTACTAAGTTTGCTTATCGACTTGGATCGGTGACCACCTGTTAGTAAAATTCCTAACATAGATTCAATTTTACTGGAAACCCTGGATTACTTGTTTAAAGTTACTTCCGCACGGTTTCTATTTCTTCTTTATACGGTGACTACTGCTCTAATAAACTTCTAATGCTGCTATTCTTAACTTCTCTACATTTCAGACTTATAAATCTTCGCTTCTTTTCTTGACGCACATGAACACGTCCTTCCTGTCGTAGTATCACCTTTTAAGTAAATTTTTCTTACTTCACGATTCAGTTCGAACCTTATTCTGATCTAACTTATTCACATGACCAAACTAGCTCACCCTTCTCAAATCTTACATTATTATTGGTTTCTCATTTATTTCGAATTTTCGCATCGGTTTGCAAAATTCATCTAACTCATTGACGTTCAGCCCACCCTGAGTTGGGGAACGCCTACCCTGAGTTGTTTGTAACGGTATACATCGTTATCAAATTAGCGAAGTAAATCCCTTTAGCGTTCATGCTCAACTGCAATTTGAAAGCCCTTTGTCCCAATACATTGCTGGATGGAAATTTTCTATAGTTCTCAGACATTGAACTTTTCCTAGCACAAAGAAGGTAACGGTCCTTCCTTCCTGTCTCTCGGACTTGTGCAGATTTTTAAAATAATATTTTCTCTTTCTTGCCTGGATGCTAGTATGTATGCTATATTAAATTATATTCTGCCCTTCTTATTCTCTAAGTCAACTGCTATTTTAATCACTACTCTATCCATTATAATTTCATATTATTATAACAAGACTTTTATATTTGTTTAGCGAAGCATTTTTATTAATTTTTCTTCTTTTTTAATTATCTGATTTCGATTAATTCGCCGCCTCCTAGTCGCTGCCTGATACTGCGGTTACAATAATTTACCTTGTTTGAATTAATGTTTAGTAATCTTGGATAGTTACCAATTATTAGTTAACAATATGAGCAGAATTAGGGATTCTCACCAATACTACCCTTTTTTTGGAGATGCAGTTAAACAATAAATTCGTGTTGAGGTAATAACAGTTTCGCATGTGTTGTTGGTCGACCAGAAGGTCCGGTGTCTGAGCTATGGTCGCTGGCTTGTTAATGTGATTTACAGACTTATTACGTTTTTTTTCTTCGTGGTCTCTTCAACAAGTTCATTTATTTCATTAAGCTTGAGAGAACTAATGAGGTTATTTGGGGGAAGGGGTGATTAGTGTGAGGCACAAAAGCATTCCGGTGCCGCAGGGAGTGCTCAAACTCAAGAGTTCGAAGAATGAAGGACTGAACTCTCACTATTGTTTGGATTGAAGGTTTTTACCGCATATTATAGGGAATTAAAGTACAAAAGAAAGGGAGGAAAGAAAGAAAACGCAAAGAAGAAACTGAATTTAATAAAGGTACATTTTAGCGTTTCGACACGCAATTCTTAATAGTCTTTTGGAGAATGTTAAAGCACGTTAGTGAACAGAGATTCCAGGAAATTTCTGCTGAGCTGTATAAAATCTCCTGGGCAATAAAGCTGTTATATGATGCTTTTATAGAAAAACTAATTAAACTTAATGTTGTATGTTCTCTGATGATAGGTTTGAGTTTTTTAAAAGTAACATGCTGCTTATCAGTACCGGCTACTCTATTAGAATAGACCTGTGAAGTTTATACCTTAAAGGTGTCTCTCTCCTGTCGTCTAAGAGTATTAGGATTGTTGGTTTGGTCATCTTAAAACTCTATTTCTTCTGCCCAGTGTAATCTTCATCTTAACTTCTATTCTTATTATGTTTGTATCAAATGCTATTTTTACTTATTCCATCAGTGAGCTTAAAAATACCACATTTCTGCTGAACATTTTGATTTGTGGATGATAGAATAGCATACACTTGCAGCACACTTTCTTCAATTTTCCTTTCTGGTGCTCGATTCAAATTCTCAAGCCATATGTTAATAGACATAGGATCATGATTCTGTAAACCATTGTGTCGTTCGTTGTGCTTTATTTTTGAGAATGTGTTGTATTGCTCCGTAAATCTGTTGGAATCTACTGAGTTCACCACATAGATCCTCATCTTGCACATAAAATCCCACAAATTGGGTAATTAAACTTGATATCTCTTTCAGTGTATTATTATTTATTATGTGTTTCAAATGGGAAGAGTTCTCGCCTGTAGCCAATCAGGTGCGTTAGAGCCTTCACCGTTGCCACCTCGTTATCCCCACTCTTTTTACACATGCGAGTGTTCGTGGCGCTAGACGTAAGGGAACGCAAACTAAATTTTCCAAAGTTTTATAATAATGCAGTTGTTGAAATCACAATTGCAATAAGAATACGAAAATACTAGCGGTGCATCAGTATAGCTGTGAATGTTATTTACGTTAAGAGATAATTCGTCAACGTCATTATCTTCATCGTCTGAGTACTGCAAATTTTTCATGATAGGTTCCAAAACCTCGTTAGTGCTATTTCTTTTCAAAAGTCGTCTTCTTGTAGTTTATCTGATGTCTCACGCAGTTTTCCCAATTGTCAATTTCTTCGTGAATAAATCGTTCGTCAGTCAGTTTAAAATATTTTTTCTGTTTGCAACATAATTTGATCCCACATTAACTCTATTGGATTGTTCTAGCAGTACTAAGGTAGGGCGGGAGGTGGATAGCGTCTCCTTGATCCAGCTCATACGCCTTTTCATGGAAGAGTAACTGTAGTATTAGAGTATTATTATTATTATTATTATTATTATTATTATTATTATTATTATTATTATTATTATTATTATTATTATTATTATTATTATTATTATTATTATTATTATTATTATTATTATTATTATTATTATTATTATTATTATTATTATTATCATTATCATTATCATTATCATTATCATTATCATTATCATTATCATTATCATTATCATTATCATTATCATTATCATTATCATTATCATTATCATTATCATTATCATTATCATTATCATTATCATTATCATTATCATTATCATTATCATTATCATTATCATTATCATTATCATTATCATTATCATTATCATTATCATTATCATTATCATTATCATTATCATTATCATTATCATTATCATTATCATTATCATTATCATTATTATTATTATTATTATTATTATTATTATTATTATTATTATTATTATTATTATTATTATTATTATTATTTTTATTATTATTATTATTATTATTATTATTATTATTATTATTATTATTATTATTATTATTATTATTATTATTATTATTATTATTTTTATTATTATTATTTTTATTATTATTATTTTATTATTATTATTTTATTATTATTATTTTTATTATTATTATTTTTATTATTATTATTTTTATTATTATTATTTTTATTATTATTTTTATTATTATTTTTATTATTATTATTATTATTATTATTATTATTATTATTATTATTATTATTATTATTATTATTATTATTATTATTATTATTATTATTATTATTATTATTATTATTATTATTATTATTATTATTATTATTATTATTATTATTATTATTATTATTATTATTATTATTATTATTATTATTATTATTATTATTATTATTATTATTATTATTATTATTATTATTATTATTATTATTATTATTATTATTATTATTATTATTATTATATTTTACGTCCTCCAACGTTAAGTCATATCGGACGGTGAATGAATTGAGAAAAATGATGCTCAAATGAGTCCAGGGTGCATGGAGCTTAGAGTTACCCAACATTCGTCTTTCAGGATAAGGGAAAACCCCGGAAAAACCTTATCCAGGTAACTCACCCTGACCCAGATTCGAACTCGGGACCTCTTGAACGTGAGGTAGTCATGCTACCATCTACGCTACCGAGGCGTAGGAAAATCATTTGAGCTAAAAATATGATTTTTTTCTGGCTATGTTAAATTGATTATTCTCTCCTTTCTCATGGATCAGTTTTTGCAAAATCTGAATATTTGTCTTAGAGCGAATAGTATTTATTACAGATGAATTAGTTTGCCGCTCTTCACACACACTAAGGGGGAATGCAATACGACAAAACCGCAGGACTCCGATTGGCTGGTCACCTAGGAGCGCTCAAGGACAAACACCTTCCCATTTGAAACACATTATAGTACTGTTTTGGTTCTTGACAGTTTTATCCCAAGTAAACCACTGATTTTGGCTTAGTATTTTATATTTTTGGGTTATATGTTTTTATTATTAATATAAAGTGTAACGTTGTTGAATATTTACATAGTGTATTTGAAGATTGTGATAATCTCTGAACATTGAGGCCGCGCCGCGGCTCAGTGGTTAGACCGCTTGGCTCTCACCAAGGCGGCCCGGGTTTGATCCCAGGCGACCGCAAAGTGAGATTTGTGGTGGAAAACACGGCGCTGGGGCGGGTTTTCTCCAGGACCTCCGGTTTCCCCCGCCATCTCATTCCACCGGTGCTCCATCTTCATCTCATGTATCATCAGTGTCACCGCCTGCGGTGCCGTATGTAGTAAAAGCGGGCGTTAAACACTACACATTTCATTTCTGAACATTGAGGTACCTCATATGAAATCTTGCATGGAAATGAGCGTTTGAAGATTAATATATACGAATGCCATAAATTAAGAAAAAACTCACATTGAAGATGTCAACAATTCCAGCATCTGCACGCCAATTTTGCTGTTTTGTACAGGTTTTAGATTACTTTGTATAGGTTGTCTTAATCGTCAGTTGTTTTGTACTTGTGTGCAGAGCACATTGCGAAACCTTCAGTGAGATTTTTTCTCCCGTTAAGGTAATGTGAAATTTGGAAAATCAGCAGAATATAAGATATAACGTTAAATTTATTCCAGTTACTAAACGCAGTGACTAATTATAATTAATTACTCTTTCACACTAGCAATGTGCAGGACAACGTTTAGAAAAGTAGAGTCAGATTGAAAAACTGTCAGTTTCTAGTTTGTTTTTTTCCTTCAGATCATATTTTCTTAAAGCTCTTCTCTGTTTACCCATATATAAAGACTTGCAATTTACTCTCATAGGTCATCCATAATGGGTGAGGGAGATAAGTGTGTACTTATGGTTGGTTGGAGGTCATCGTGCAGTCCATTGAAATAGGTAACTAGTGATGTGGTTCAGGACATCGTTCTGTACATATGATAAGACTTAAAACAACCCACACTTATTGTTGGTAATTCACCATGCATGACACACAGATAGTTCCTGACTGTTACTCTGAAGCGTTGCTCCAAATCTCTCAGGGTTTTAAGCCATGAGAATAAGATTTGACATTGGCGCCATAGAAAGTGTTTGAGCAGGAAGATTACGAAACCATTTGCTGCTTTAATATTCAGGTTACTTGTGTTCATCGTACTGTGAGGAGCTTAAAAAAATTCTTTCCGACCGGATGGATACTGATTATAAAACTGGCACGTAATATTGTCCGGGGGTAGGTATAAATTAAACTTATACGCAATTACAAACTAATGAATTAAGAGAAGATATATTTTTCTTTATTAGAAAGAAAAGAAATCGAACAGTTCATTTTTTTACAAAAATGAAATAAAATAAAAAAATGAAGCTCTGGAATCCATTTTCAAATCAGATAAAATCATGGCGACATTTAATGTATATGGAAATATTAGCTAATATCAAAGGAGCTAAGCCACTAAAAGCTAAAAGGACAAAATCGTTTTAAATATGTAGATTACTATATTACGTACATTAGTACAAAACGAAGCCAAAATGTACCATTATAATATAAGCGAAGGCTGCAAGTTAGCATCAGGCCAATTTGTAAGAAATATTTCATTATTTCGGAACTGTTATCTTCTTTGCGTTATAAGTTAGCTGATTCAATGTTTTTTTTTTAGAAATTAAGTGTTATAACAATGATATTTAGAGCTCTTTCAAACGTTGAATTTTGGAGCGCTCAGTTTTGTACTCGGCGTGTTGATTCATTCCAAAAGCAACAGAGCATCTAGGTATTTTTGACATCGCCGCTTCTTTTATTCCTACGTTCCTTCAAAACCTCAAGTACGAGGGTGGGTCAAAAAGTAATGCCTCCTATTTTTTTCTCTTTTAATTGCCAAGAAAATTGAATCCAATTTACATAGCTTGAAAACTACAACATTGACGATTAATTTGGCACTATTCAATATAATCTCCGTCCTTTTCCACAGTTTTGGCCCACCTTTTATCTAGGGCATGTATTCCAGTCTGGAAAAACACACTGTCTTGCTTCCTAAGCCATTGACGCACGGACGTTTTCACAGCCTCCTCATCTTCAAAATGAATCCCACGATGAGCTTCCTTTAGTGCCCTGAACAGATGGAAGTCTGATGGTGCCAGGTCAGGGCCGTATGGGGTGTGAGGTAAGACTTGCTATCCCACTTTCTCAATTTCTGCAGTGGTGTAACGGCTGGTGTGTGGTCTTGCATTGCCATGCAAAAGAAGAACATCCGCCATAGATTTTGTTGGGAGAACTTGGCGAAGACGTGCTTTCAGCTTTTTGAGAGTTCTGACGTATTGGACAGAATTTAATGTGCAACCCTACTCCAAAAAATCAATCATAAGCACACCCTCTGCATCCCAAAACACTGTCGCCATAACTTTCCCTGCCGACCGCTGAGTTTTGAATTTTTATTTTTTCTTTCGGTGACGTTGTGTGATGCCATTCCATTGACTGCCTCTTTGATTCAGGTTCAAAAACATGAGCCCACGTTTGGTCTCAAGTAACAATTTTTTCCAGAAACTCCTCTCCCTCCAAATTGAAGCACTGCAAGTGTTCGGAGGCTACTGTTTTCCTTGTTTCTTTGTTTTGGGCGGTTAAAATTCTTGTTACCCAACGTGAACAAACATTTGAGTAACCCTGTTGTTGAATAATCGTCATCACACTGCCTTTACTGAGGGAGGTAATGCGACACAATTCACCTGCTGTTACCCGGCGATCACCACCAATGATGTCATCGACTCGCTGAATGTTGCATGGAGTCACTGCAGTCACCGGCCTGCCGCTTCGCTTTTCATCTGCCAATGGTGTTTGCCCTTCAGCTTCGTTACAGCGACGAACCCATCGTCTAAGAGTGCTGACATCCATCGTTGCATCACCATACACATTTTTTAGCCTTTCGTGAATGCGAATTGGCGTTTCACCTTCCGCAGTCAAAAATTCAATCACAGAACGCTGTCTAATACGAATGTCGATGTCAGCCATTTTGCAAGAGATTGCAGTGCTGCCACCTGTTGACTTAGGAAGTTACCACTGCAGGGGATTGGGGAAGGTTTGTGGAATTGCGCCAAATTAAAAGTTTTCACATAACTTACTTATTTAAGGGGGGGGGGGAATAGGAGGCATTAATTTTTGACCCACCCTCGTATATGGCCGTCCGCTTAACCCTCTTGCTGCCGCGCCGCTAAAGAGAGTATTTACCCTAACACCGACCGTCGATGTAATCGACTGTGCTATACGAGCAAAGACTTGCAGCGTCGATCTAATCCACGCAATGTTTGAGAGGCTATAAACCTATTTTGAAACATACTATAGGGATGCCTTTTATGACAATGAAAAGATCAAATCTCCTTCTTTCTAACACTGTATTTCTTGGTCATTAAAAAGGAACTTTTGTTATTTAAAGCACGGTGTTTCAAACCCTCACCATTATAGTTTGACCATGTCATGCTCAGTTCTGTTTATAACTTTTAAAAATGAACATGGCAAGTTATTCTCGCGATATTTTTGTGCCAGTGAGAGATGATGACATAGTTATTTAATATAAGAACGAGTATGAATGATATCAATGAAAAGTATAGCGAGTATGATATCATATCAATCATGAGTATATGTCAGTGAGAAAAGTGGCTAGAAAAGTTTAATTTCGCGAAGTACTTTTTAGTTTTTAATTACTGTTTTATACTTTAATATTGGAACACATGCGTGTTTATTAGAATTATTTGTACGTTTAGGTTTATAAACAAGACTTCTCAGATGAGTATATTCCTGATATAAACTACCCTAAAATCATCGATACTGATGAGTTAAATTTTGCGTAATTTTTACTAACATAACACAGCTGTTAAGACGCATTTATAATTATTTTATTCGTAATTGAGTACATTTTTTTAGTGGTAAATATCATTCGCGTTATTTCAAAACAAGTATGTAACATTTAATTTCAAATTAGAAAATACAACTCCTTGTTATAATTAAACATGCGCTGGATATATATTTGCTATCTGATGAGTCTGTTAGTTAATTCAGCAGAAAGCAATTGGCAAAATTCACTTTCTATATTTTTAATTTTTCTTTAAAATTTTATTTGTTATCATTTTTTAAAAGGTAATATTACCATACTAGCAGGCTGGAACTTTTCACCGCTGCCGACGTACTTGACGTTGGCATTTAAACAGCAAACGGGCTGCGTCGATCTAAGCGACGTTGGCAACAAGAGGGTTAAACAAAGACGCCTATAAATGACTCAAAGAATCACTTGGGGCTGAATCCACAACATGTATTTTCCGTTACTTTTTTAGAAGGAATCCAAATATCCAAAGACAAGAAAGAGTTACAGAGTAACTGCTAGAGTTGTAACAGGTCATATAAATCTAACGCGCAAGGTAATGATGACATTTCTATTTTTCTAGTAAGATATCCTGTTCATTCCTATCGAATTTCTTTCGGTTAACTGCTTTGCAGTCCTATCGAACCACGTTGCTTCATTTTGCAATCTGGAAAATAACCTTAGAATATAGCCCACCTCAATCATACACCTAATTTGTGTAGTAATGTGGAGCGTTCGAACTCGAATCCAGTTATGCAGAACTACCCATTGAGGTTATTTTCCTCGATGTTGTCTTTACTGACAATAATTATTCGCTCTTTTGGTCTCTTGTGGACTCAATAATTATCTTTAACTGCTTTTTTATCTTCGTAGATGTGATAGGTTTTGAAGAAAAAACAAAAGAAACTAAGAAGCAAAACTTGTGTGTATATCACATGGTTTTCTTAACACTTGCAAAATTTAAATATATGCGATATCTTCACAAAACGAAGGCTTTTTTATCTTTCATAGGAATGATTTCAAATTAACTAATAAATGCTTAATTACATCGAGCATACAAAAATAACATTCAGAAGTTTTCCCGTCTAATGAGCTCTTGCAATGCAAATAAAAATGAAAAATCGCATTTTAGAAGTAAAAAAGTAACATGGAATGTTTAAAAAGCTGAACAAAGTTCCTTAATAGTTATCGTGAATTTTAATGCATTTTATTTTGTAGTAATATTTATCTTCTTCTTCTTCTTCTTCTTCTTCTTCTTCTTCTTCTTTTTCTCCTTCACTTCATGGATTAGGCTCTCGCCTGTTCCGTCTTCACAGTGTCTCCTTCCATCTTTTCCTCGGCCTCCCTACGTCCCTCTTTCCTTTAGGACTATATTGCAAAACTACTTTTGGCAGTCTTGTATCATCCATTCTTCCAACATGATCAAACCATCTTCTTCTGTACCTATCCATTCTTGAGGTGATAGCTTCCACTTGTAATTCATTTCTTATATTTTCATTTCTGACTCTGTCTTCTCTTGTACATCCTTTTGTTCTTCTCAAGAATCTCATTTCCCAACTTTGTATTCTGCTGATGGTTCTTTGTGTAGGTACCCAGTTTTCACACCCATAAATGAAAGGTGAAGTGCTTAACGACCGCTTTTACTACATGTGGCACCGCAGGCGGTGACACTGATGATATATGAGATGAAGATGGAGCACCGGTGGAATGAGATGGCGGGGGAAACCGGAGGTCCCGGAGAGGTCCACCACAAAACTCACTTTGCGGTCGCCTGGGATTGAACCCGGGCCGCCTTGGTGAAGCCAAGCGGTCTAACCAATGAGCCACGGCGGGGCCTCACATCCATAAAGTAACGTTGGGACTGCCATGGTGTTATCAAATTTTATTCTTGTTTCAGATCTTGTTTTATTCTTTGTTCCACAAATTGTTTAACTCTCATTAATTTTTTGTTCGTATCTTTATCTTTCTCATTGCTGATTTCACACCCTAAATAATTGAAGGAGAATACTTGTTCCAATACTTTGTCATTAACGACTATTTTCGACCTTATTGGTATTTTGCCCCAGTTTGCCATTATTTTTTACTTTTCTGTTGATATTTCAATGTTAAAACTTTTGCATATTTGGTTAAGGTGGTTTATTGAACGTTGTAGATCAACTTCTGTTTCCTGTGTAATTACTACGTCATCTGCAAATAATAAAATATTTAAAATATTTCCTTGGGCTACTTTTATGCCTGCATCAATTTTTTGTCTCCAATTTTGGATTATTTTATTAACATAGATGTTAAAAGGTGTCGGTGAAATTGGACACCCTTGTCTGACTCCTTTGTTAGTTAAAATTTCTTCTGATTTCTCTGTCTTGAATCTTAAAATTATTTTAGTGTTCTCGTGTAAACTTTTCACCACCTTTATCAAGTGTCTAGGGTAGCCTTGTTCTTTCATTATGATCCACAGCTTTTCTCGGACTACATTATCAAAAGCCTTCTGGAAATCTATAAATGCTATATGTGTCTGCAGATTATGTTCTCTTCTTTTCTCCAGTATCTGCTGCAATATGAAACTTTTATCTGTCTTTCTCTTGTTACTACTAATAATTTAAAATTCAACCATTTTGAATAAAACTACAAGAGATATTTATGGAAAATTAGAATTATAAAATTGGTTTGTCAAACGAATATCCAAACATGCTGTATATTATTACAAATATTTGAAACTGTTTTTAAGAAAATGAAAAAAGAAGAGAAATGTTTAATATGAATGGTAATTTGGAATGGATAAATTTTGAGCAGGTGTTCACATGACATGCTCAGACAATATCAGACAATATCAGTTGGTATTTTGAATAAAGTATTCTTACAAATTTTTAGAGTTGAATATAATGCCGCTACCGCTACCGCTACTGCTACTGCTGCTGATGGTGGTGGTAGTGGCGGTGAGGTAGGGGTGGGGTGGGGGTGGGGGTAGGGGTGGAAGTAGAGGAGGAGGAGAAAGTTAAACTTTAAATTAGAAAGATTATGTCACTTTTCATCTTTTACGATGGTAAAGTACATTCTCTTCTCAAAGTGAACTGTGATTACTAAAATTCCATCTGTGGAGGCAACTCTGCGTTTCCAAGAATTAGAAATGTATTGAAACGGTTGAAATGTTGACATATATTTCATTTATCAAAATGCACTAAAATGCTTTAGAGAACCTAAAGATATCTTGTACACTTCACCTACTGCTGTTCTGACTGCAAATTTTTGACTGGCTACATTGTATCTGTAATAAAATTCAAATTTCGTACTTCTATTCATGCAACCTGCAGGCACCTAAGACTAAAATTTATATTAATTCGATCTCGGAAGCCACGAATTCTATGGTGATCGAAACAGGAATGGCTCACATATACCTAAATTCTTCCGTTACCTGTTTCCTTCATTCCAGAATAACATAATTTAAGTATACAATTATAAAATATTTTAGAAAAATGAATGAAATAGAGAATAGGTTAATGAATAAACAAATTAGAATAGTCAATTAAATAGCTAAAAAAATAAAGTAGGACTATGAAATAGATAAAAAAATCGAAATAATAGATCAGTGAAAGAGTTGCAATATAAATTAAAGGGAGAAAGTGTATTGAATCAATGCATTTGGCGATTGACATTTATAAATAGGAAGTACGTAAATTAAATTGTAAATTATATATGTAAATTAAAAAAAAAATTGTAAATGCCAGTTATAAAAGGTGGAAAAATCAATGTAAATTAAAAAAAAATATCATAATAAAACTGAAGAAAGTCAATGGCTTGTTACATTTGCTTACTATGAATGAGAAATTGGCTGTTGAAGAGAATCCGTTAATTCGCTGTCATTGTTTTTGGACTGGAGATAAGTACTTGCCAGAATCACTTTACCTACATTAGAGATAATAAATTTATGGGTTAGGATGCTCGTGTTAAAAATAATTTTATTTTATTTTTTGGCTTACTTCTCTGGATCTCTTAGTTGTTTTACATAAATATTCCACAGAACAAAAATGTAATAGTTTGTCATGACCATTATTTGCAAGAAGGTCGTTTTATTCTTTAAAGCAGTATTTTTGTCAGTGAATGTACAGGTCACTCTTACTTATATCTCATGAGAAACAGAAGTTTTCGTAATGCTTTTAAAACCCTTTCCGCGTACTAAGTTTGTACGGGCATTCAAAACATGTTAGCTTGGGCGGAGGGACCAGCGCAAGCACATAAATTTCGCACTTACAGACCTTTAGCTTTGTTGAGGTTAAAATAAGAAGAAAGTAAGAAAGAAAGAATGAAAGAAAGAAAGAATGAAAGAAAGGAAAAAAGATGAAAATTCTGAATGATACAATGGAGGATCAGGAAAAGCATTTGACCGCCTACATTCCTAGGTGTACTATTTAAATCCTTATAAAATTGGGAGGGGCAGTAACATCCAACATTAAAATTAGCAAAAGATGTTGGATGAGTTACAAGAATGAAAAAGGAAGATACTGAATACCAAGTAAACGAAATAAAAAGGGCTGTAAAAGAGCAAACAACCAAAAAACACGACGCACTGCAAAAGGTACAAAGGAAGAGATTGGAGTCCCTAACTTTTTTAAAATATAAGTTTGAGATCTAAAAACAAAAAAGCAAGGGTATATTTTTATTTTACCCTCATTTTAAAAAGCGTCATTGGTAGCCTACAAAAGTATTTTCCTCGATGTCATGTTAGAAATTTTATGTTAAACTATTCAACTATTTTTCTCAGTTAGCATTGTTTAACTTTTAAATTAAAATCACTAAAACAACTAGAATAGTTTGATTATATCAATGTAATTGAACCATTGATATATCAGGTAGTGAATCAAAGTGTTTCCGTTACAAAGCTACAAACTCTGGTGTCTGCATAGAGAAGTTGCGAATTAAAGGACTTCTATTGAATTGCAGCCTGCAGTTTAGAATTTGGGTGAGTGAAAGTTTATAAGAGGCATGCCAAGTGAATATGTAAGGCAGTGAGTGCTGAATTCCCAGTTTATTTCCTCTTTTACTCTTTTCTAACATCATACAATCATGAGAATTTTGAAATGAAGAAGTGAAAAATAAATCCTTGTTAAAATAAGTTCCTTTAACAAACCAGAAATAAATATTATGCTCCACAAATCCTCAAGATCTCGTTCATTAATCTAAAACCTGATTTCCGCACAATTAATGTGTTAATAGGGTGCTCCATACGTAGGCACTTCGGAGTCTTTTGATAGTCACCGAGAGCTGGCAACCACATTTTCAAACAGTGCTGTTTAAACTTCCTCATTGATAACCCAGAAGGGGTATTTCTCGTAATGATTTGAGCAGTACGATTGTCGTTAGCGGTTCAGGGTGCATGAAGGTAAGGTTGCAAACAAACCATACAGAAAAGATACCTATCGGCTTTCCAGGCTTTCACTGTCAGGATATTTCAGTAAGTAGCATTACTGGTACAGAAGCTTTTGGTAGCACCAAAAGCTTCTGTTTTAACATGATTTTCACAACGCAGGGCTTATAGTTCCTCGACTTCAATCATCGCATATGTAGCAGAATTGGAATCATGCTACAAGGGGAACGTTTCGAAGCCCTGCGTGGATGATAAGAAATGAGGGTAAAATTGATAAAGTAAAGGTGATGATGGAACTCTTAGTGAAGTGAATGCGGGAGAAACGGAAGAACCCAGAAAAAGCCATCCAGACCGTGTTCGTTTGTAAATATTTTTATTCCTTCTGCAGCATGTTTGTAACAACAACAACAACAACAATAATAATAATAATAATAATAATAATAATAATAATAATAATAATAATAATAATAATAATAATAATAATAATAATAATAATAATAATAATAATAATAATAATAATAATAATAATAATGATAGTAATAATAATGATAGTAATAATAATAATGATAGTAATAATAATGATAGTAATAATAATGATAGTAATAATAAGTTAGTTAGTTACTAACACTCCCCACATGGCAACCTTGGCCTTCGGGGTAACCTCACCCCACCAAGTGATGACCGGACCCATTTCTCAGGTGGAGGCACCCAGAGGGCGGTGTCCATTACCTCCGATGATAGGGTGATAGTGAAGATGGCGGTGAGGTGAGAGGACCTACAGTTTTTACCGTGGACTCCGAACCACGTTGGGCATAGGGGATACTTCACGTGTGCTAGACAGAGGTGAAGGCGTGGATAGGGCCGACTTAAAATCGCCAACCCCAGAGCCGGGAATCGAACTCGGGACCCTTAGAACGGGAGCCGCGAACGAAACCACCGCGCTACCCCGGCGCCCATAGTAATAATAATAATGATAGTAATAATGATAATAATAATGGTAGTAATAATGATAATAATAATGGTAGTAATAATGATAATAATAATGATAGTAATAATAATAATGATAGTAATAATAATAATGATAGTAATAATAATGATAGTAATAATAATGATAATAATAATGATAATAATAATGATAATAATAATAATAATAATAATAATAATAATAATAATAATAATAATAATAATAATAATAATAATAATAATAATAATAATAATAATAATAATAATAATAATAATAATAATAATAATAATAATAATAATAATAATAATAATAATAATAATAATAATAATAATAATAATAATAATAATAATAATAATAATAATAATAATAATAATAATAATAATAATAATAATAATAATAATAATAATAATAATAATAATAATAATAATAATAATAATAATAATAATAATAATCATAATAATAATGATAATAATAATGATAATAATAATGATAATAATAATGATAATAATAATGATAATAATAATGATAATAATGATAATAATGATAATAATAATGATAGTAATAATGATAATAATAATGATAGTAATAATGATGATAGTAATAATAGTAAGAATGATTATGATTATGATTATTATTATGATTATTATTATAGTAATAATGATGATGATCACCATCATCATGATGAAATGGTGATGATAATAATGAGAATGCTCACACATTGTGCATGTTGCACATGATTCGTACATACCCAAATAGGGAATAAATAAATAGATAAATAGATGATGGATGGACGGACGGACGGATGGATGGATGGGTGGGTTGGTGGGTGGGTGGAACGGGTGGGATGGCGGGGAGGGAGGGATATCCTATCCCGGCATCTAGGTTACAAGGCCGTGGCATATATTCAAATCTTAAATTTATTGATAAAGTACATTTTTTGTTCAGATTAATAGAATACAATTAAAACAAAATAAAATATTCTAAATTAAGGAAAAGAGAAATAGATTTAGAAAATAAGTAAAGAAATAAAGGCGGAAATTAATTTAAATAATACTAATAATATAAATATCTCTATTCTATCAGTATTACTAGTATCCAGCAAAAATAAGCAGCTAAGATCCAGCTACTACTAACTACTTAAACTAACAATTACATGTATCCAGCAATCAGTACTGGTAACCAGCATTGTGTATTCTACTCTATAAAAAAGGTAACAAGTTATAATTAAAAACAAACGTTAGGTTACGTATAACTGATATTATACGTAATAAATTTAAATACATGCTTAGTTGTAATTTAATGTATGTATGTATATATATATATATATATATATATATATATATTATTGGTTTTATTATTATTTTAAAACAAATATAACTCAATAGTTAAAGTCGTATTAAATTTACTTTTTTCTCTACCATTGCTAATTTGTTAGTAAGTTTAATATAATTTATTTTATTATTGCATTTAGATATTTTTATATATGTAATTTATGGAACTAACAATGTGTTTTTACTTTATTTTTTTAATTAAGTATTGGTTTTATTTCAGACGTGTTAAATTAAAATTAATGGATATACAGTTAATACAAGCTTATATACAAACATAACAATTTGTAACTTAAAACTTAAATTATTTTATAAGAGATTATGATATTTTTCTTATAAATTGTCCGGGATCACGATTTCATGTAAAACTTCATCATCAGCCGCAAACAAAGCTGTCGCCATAGTTACGAACGCTAGATGTTGATTGTTATTGTTGGTACTACCAAAATCTGAAAATAAAACAGATTTTAAAACAGAATTGACTGCCGGTATTTCAAAATTCATTACGCGATGTTTGTTTTTTAAAATAAATATCTTTTCCCAAACCATGGCTTAAATGGTATGATAGATTTAATGCTTTGGGAAAAGATACCATGCTGGGCCCTTTGTTCCTCTGCCCCCAAGTGGGGGCACCCCCGGCAGGAACGATGAGGCGGAGACAGAGGGCGACCGACCCAAGGAGCCACGGCAGTACAGAGGGCAGTGTCCCTACAGTTTACTTGCATAGAGACCTCATCCGACAAGCCAGGATAACGAACCCGCTCCCCTGCAGTGGGATGGCAATGAGCCCAGCAGCCGAGCCCTAATGGTCCCAGGCAGGCGATCCGAGCCCCAAAGGTCCCTGGCTCGCGGTCCCGAAATGGTTCTAGCAGAATAGCTGAGGTCGGCAACCGACCTACCGGAGGCGGAAGTAGTTTTCCTCAGAGTATATCACCCTGCACCGCCGAGACACCCGCCGACACTTCTACCGTGAAAGAGACTGCCAGATGAGAGATATCAAATGATAATGGAGATGAAATGGAGGGACAGGAAATTCGGGGGATGTAATTAACCTACCCAGCAATCGCCTAGCGACCCGGGAGAATCCCCGAAAATCCCCGTGGGTCAGGTAGGGCGGACACGGGAATTGAACCCGGGCCTCCCGAATGCGGGTCACAGACTAAACCGCCTGAGCCATCCCGCTTGGTTCGGTGAATATAACACACTTAACACTTTTCGGGTCTATGCTGGCTGGTCGTTGCATATTTATTATTTACAATAGGAGAACAAAACTAGAACATGATTGTCCATGCGTGGCAGTGAGATGCTCTTAAGTGAATTATGGGAGCAATTAAACGTAACTGAGGACTGTATTATAGTTCTCTTAATTTACAATTGTCGTTGATGATATTTCTATTGGTTTTTATGTCATTGATCTCTAGAGCAGATAAAATACATTACAATATATATTATGCCTGTCAGAAGTAACAATAAGCCATAATTAAGAATTTTCTAGGGAGTACAACAATTAGCCTTTAACAGATCGGACAATAAAGACAGAAAATGATGTCATAGTTGCCACCCTCGGTGTAGCGTACAGATGCTGTTCTGCCGGTTACACACATGGTAAACAAACAGCTTCCCCCAGGCGGCCATAACGTGTTGGTCTGGACTGTACGGCGGCTGGTCACGACCTGTAATCGCGGGGAGGAGTCACTCTTCGCGTGATGATAAAAACCCTTGCCGCGTTTTAACCCGTTTTTCCGTGAGGAGAGAAAACGTTTAGTGCAACGTGCCGGCAGAGGTCACGACCTTTGGCTCCATTGCAACATAGCATCCCACTGAGAGGGTGCGATTTCAGATTCTAATGTTAAATTTTCCTCGAGAATGCTGCACTTTATCAGAATTAAAAGTTGTAAACATGTCGAGGGATTTAGAGGGCCGAGGAAGAGCGTGGGATGCGTCTCTCAGAGCGAGGATGGCTATGCTAACTCTAAACTACTACCAATTTTATTCATTTCTAATACTGGAAATAACATAAACTATAAAAATGATACCTAAAAATAAACAAGAAAGTATTATTGTTGTACTTATGATTTATTTGTTTTAGAGTGCTGTGATGATAGTTGTGAAGGAGTCAAAAGTAAATCACAATAATCTTTAAACTGCTTTTATTGAAGAAACATTACAGTAAAGGCTTAAAATGATTAAAGTAATATGTGAAATTAAAGTAAGAAGCTAACAACGTAAAGCTGTTTTGCAATTGTGTATCATGTTCTAAAGAAAACTAATGCAATACTATGGAGTGTCAAGAAACTTTGTGACGAGGAAAAGAAATAAAGTCAAGAAGGCGAAGATCTATGTTACCTCCACTGTGCATTCTTCGAGTATTTTTGAAAGCCTTATTCTATCTTCTTCACGTTAATCGAGCTAAGCAAGTGTTCACTGGCTTTTTGCTTTAGTATATTTTTTCAAGATAAGTAGTAGCAGGGCAATACAGCAGCTTTAAGCGAGTCAAATCATTTAAGAACTGGTCGCTTTGTGATGGCTTTCCATTCTTTTTGCACGGTGAGAAGAAAAGAAATAACTCACGTGACTTAATTTATTCAATCTTACTCATATGAGCATCATTTCACTCATTTCATTGATAGTCATATGGTGACGTTGGAGCATGTTAATTGGAAAATAAATAAAAAAAGTAAATAAATCTTTTAACAGCGATTACTAAACGATGACTTTGAAATTTGTTCTATTTACATCACTAGGATTAGCAAAAACCGAAATCCACTTCCCAATTGAGAAAAGTAAAAGTATTCGTAAATTCAATTGAAAAACAAATACTATCAGGAAATAGTTAATTCCACAAGAAAGAATAAATTTAGCGAGATTTACAATTTTATCTAATGGTATTCAACTTTTGCTGCTTAGGTATTGTGTGAAAGTCATTCAGGACGTAAAGATTATTAAAGCATATTCACAGAAATTTCAAGATATACATTCTTTCATTTGTCTTTAAGTATGTTTAAGATGTCATAACTTAATGGAAGTCTTTAGTAACATTTATGATAAAATCAAAATTTTCGAAAACTTTTCTGTATAAGAAGTTGTTTGGGATGGAGGGATTTATTTTTAAGGTCTTCGTGTCATAAACTTGGAAGTTTCTGGACTTAAATACCAAATTTGGTATTTAACCTTTCCATTTTTGACTTATGCTCTTTTTAAATAGACGTAATCCTCACAAAGACTCGTACACAGTCGGATACACGCGCGCACACGCACGCACGTACACACATATACACACAAAGACCTTTTAAAAGTCTCTGTTTCATTCACACAACTTTACCTAATGTGACAATCACCACTATGTGGTTTCTTGCAACGTCATGGGAAGAATTTGGAATTGAAACCCAGGAAATCTCGAGTCAGTTTTTACTGATTTGAACAATACTTCAGCCGCCTGTATAATCCCCTTGTATCTACATCAAATGATATTCTGCAATTGTTCACTTCGTTTAACATGACATAAAAATATAAGCCTTTCTAAGTGTAGTTTATAGAAAATAAATTAAAACTTATGTATAGAGAAACTCATGTGGTTATAACATCAGGTTATTAAAGCTTTTATTAAATATTGTCTTTCTTAAATTAAATGTGTGTACGTGCTTATCAAACCCTTAACTCCCATCAATACTTTCTTGGAAACAGTCGGTTAATGTCTTTGACCTAGCAGGCCACGAATTCTTTGTTTGAAGCGATTTGCTTTCTAATTCCAAACTTTGATCTATATTTACGAGGGCTGTTCAATAAAGAATGGTTATAATTCTTTACGGTCATAATTTTTCGTACTAAAATTCTATCTTATTATATTCTGTTAGCTTAATGTGAAACAAACACGCCGTAGTAGTTTCATTTGGTACTCCTGGTTCCCGCCTGTGAGAACCAGGCAAGTTCAGATATATTCAGTATCGCCTACCGCTGCAATGGAGGTAACATGCAGTTAAAGGTGATGTTAGAGGAAGATCCGGAGTTTCTTTCAAACATAATCACTATTGATGAAACTTGGCTACATCATTTTGATCCTGAGAGCAAACAGCAAAGCTCAGTGTGGAAATGTCCTTCATCACCAGCCCCGTAAAAAAGCAAAAGTAGTTGCTTGTGCTGGGAAAGTTATGGCCATCTCATTCTTTGATATTCATGGAATGGTTTATCAGTATTTTGTACCTGCACACACATCAGTAACTGGACAATTACTACAGGAATGTTCCGAAAACATTGCAAGACCATATCAGGCGCAAAAGACCACATTTCCGTTGAGCAAGCTGGATGCTGCACCACGTTAATGCGCGGCCACATATTGCCAGTGTTGTTGCTGAATATCTTGCAAAAATCGACATGAAGTGCATCCCTCACCCTCCGTATAGTCTGGATTTAGTCCCATGTGACTTTTTTCTATTCCCTAACTTGAACAAGCGCCTTCGTGAAAGACATTATCCATCATCAGAAGCAATGGTGAAGGCTGCGTAGGCGATTTTGAAGGATCTCTCCGAAAATGGTTTCCAGCATGTGTTTGAAGACTGGCAGAAACGCTGGGATAAGTGCATCACATTCAGGGGAGAGTATTTTGAGAAGGACCATCAAAATTATGAGGATGAGTAAAGGTACTTTGTCAAAAAAAGTGTGATCATTCTTTATTGAAAAGCCCTCGTAGCTTAAACCACTAAATGTAAGAGATGGCAAGGAGAACAAATTTCTTCACGAGGGAAAACATACCTACTCTAGCCAGGGTGCTGCAATATCACTGTTTCCTTATTTCAGTTGTTTATGTATTTGGATATTTTCTCCTTGTAATGACTTACGTACGGATCCTGTAATGGTACACAATTAATAGACGAAACCTTGGTTATGTCACGTGGCTATATTACAAGAAATTGCTGGCCCTGCTCTGACCTGTTCTGTCTGCCTTACACTTCCATCCTCTCCATGTACTGGCCTACTGGCCTACTTTATCACACATATGATCTTAATGTTGATGTTTATGTAACAATGAACTCTTGTAGAGAACTAAGGGGGAGATTAGGTTACCTGACATTCGTACGCCTCAGAAACAGTTTGCAATCTTGTAAATAGAGTGTGATAGATGCCACTAGAGAAAAGTTAGAATAATGTCAAAAAGCTCTCTGAGATAACTTGTACAAAAATCAGTAATTTTGCAATCCTCAACTTGCCGCTGAACTTTTAAAATTAAAACTATAGGATAACTATAGATTAGGAGTGTCAGCAATGTGATTGTGGTAACTGAACATTTTTTTTTTTAATTTACGTCCTCCAACGTTGTTATATCGGACGATGAACGGAATGGGTGAAATGATGATCAAATGACCCCCGGGTCCATAGAGCCCAGAGTTACCCGACATTTGTCCTTCAGTATAAGGGACACCCCGGAGATAGCCTTATTCAGGTAACTCACCCTGACCGAGATTCGAACTCGGGACCTCTTGAACGTGAGGCAGACACGCTACCACCACGATACTAAGTTGGGCAATTGAACATTAGATAATGTTAATACTTTACTGACCTTGACGTATCATACTTTTATTTATATAGCCTTGAAGAATTAATAAATGTTAAAGGAAGTTTGTGTTAAAAAGTGTGATAGATGTATGCCGACGCAAGGACATAATTTCCATCTGTGATGAGGAATTATAATTTGCACAAGAAATCTGTGGTTTGAATATAAGGGGATATAATATGCGGCTTCCTAATGCAAAGAAAATTCGTGTTTAACTGGACGCAACGCGTTCAAACAAAGGTTTTGTTTAACAATTGTGCTATTAGTGGTTATGTATTAATTGTTTTTCTTTTCTACAGGGAGTGTGTAATGTGATTCGCCGTTCCCAAAGCACAGAAGAGGAATAAAGGTATGAAATAAATAACCATGAATACTTATGAAAATGATAGCACAAATTCAGCTAGTTAAAAGGTCACAATAAAAGAAATAAAAATGCTCAAATAAGCAAGCATATCTCCATTATAAAATGTGTATAATGAAGCTTAGGAGTACGACAATGCACATTTGGAATTGTTTACGGTTGTTCCATTTCAACCACAGGAAAAAATAATTAATGCTCCTTAGATCAGGGAGTCGACTACCCTGTCTTTTCAGTCTCTGTTCGTACCACTTTCTATATTAATGGTTTACAACTTCGCCTTTGGGTGGTTCTCAAGAGGAAAAGGTAGATTGTTTAAAACAACATACAGCTCATTTAATTTGTAGATCCCTCTTTACTTCTATTATGATGTCCTTTCAAACTTTTGAGTTTGTGCTGTCAAGCTTTCTTACTTCTTATACAGATCAACACATTATAGTTTTTGGCACTATTAAGGACAGATTAAAGTAAGCATTGAGTGCTTCACGGTAGGAACTTGATCAAAACACAAAGCGATTATTAATTAATTTAACCAAATATTTCCATGTAACTTGGCCACACAGTCCGAACAAAAACAGAGAAAGAACTAATTTTTCAGTAAAAGCTGGAAATTAAATAGTACTCCTACTATTGAACATAAAAAAAAAAAAAAAATGAGAAGCACAAAATAAGAAACTTGCTTTGAAGTTATCTGATGCTGTTTAAGCAACATAAGCAAATAAGAGTTAATTGGATCACTTTATTTTTACTTCTCCCATAGCGTTCTATGATTAAAAATAAATAAGGTAGATAGAGTCAACATGAAAATTTGAATGCCATGGCCGGGATTGAACCACGGATCTCCTGATTGCCGTCCAGTCGCTCTAACCCTTTGAGCTACCATGGCCAACGTGCCGTCTTGACATTAAATTCTCCATTTGACTCATATATTTCCCCGACTGGACGGTAAGAGCGACTGGACGGAAACCAGGAGATCTGTGGTTCAAATCCCGGCCGTGGCATTGAATTTTTCATGTTGACTCTTATCTATCAAAAGCCTTAGCCTATGTACGGCTAGTGTGGAGAAATAATTAATTTCCATCAATTAACTAAAATAATAAGAGTTAAATGATGAAGCCTGGGACTCAAGTACTTACGATAGTAAGTCGCCACAAACGGTGTATCTCGGATACGAGAGCCCCTAGTGGTCTACCGGGGAAATATATGAGTCAAATGGAGAATTTAATGTCAGGACGGCACGTTGGCCATGGTAGCTTAAAGGGTAAGAGCGACTGGGCGGAAACCAGGAGATCCTTGGTTCAAATCCCGGCCATGGCATTGAATTTTTCATGTTGACTCTATCTATCAAAAACCTTAGCCTATATACGGCTAGTGTGGAGAAATGATTAATTTCCATTAATTAACTAAAATAAATAAGGGTTCTTATACATATTTTCCCGCATTACTTCCAAATGGAATTCGTTTTGTTTCCATGAATTTCATATTTTAATTTAATTTTCAATATTTTTTGAGTCTATTTTGCACTGATTGTATACATCTTAGTGAAATAAGAGACAGACAAATTGGGTTTAATATGAGGCTGGCTATTGATGGTAACCGAAAAGGGCAATGAAGGCTATCATTAAATGATCTTATCGTACACCATTAAGTAATAATGTCACACTATATGCTCTTCCCGCCTATTTTGATGTGCTAATCTTTATTAATCAATTTGTGAGTAACAGTACTGTGACTTCGCGGGTTGGTAGAATTAAATAAAAGTCTTGTTTGCAGAAATTTAAAATGCTCTTTATTGCAGTAAAATGTACAGCCCTAACAGCAGCAAAATGACGGCTCCCAGAGTGTCTCTATGTCTGTTTCTTTCTTTCACTCGGCAAGCGTTCAGCGCTGCGCGCCACTATCTGTCTCTTTCTTTCCTACCGCGCGCCACTCTCTGTCTCTTTCTTTCCTGCGCACGCGCCCGGCACTGGCTTGTCGCTGCTCCAACACAAAAATGCGATCGGTGACAATACAAGTAAGCTTTTTATCCTCATTGTTTACGACCGCATAGCACCCAAGCTCACTGGACAGTTAGGGTGGCACGACATTCTAGGAAACATTGGGCCACTTTATTTGGCTCTTATGTATACTACATACAGCAAATTTATTTTTAATACCTTCGGAATTAGGTGAATATTGTGAAACTTTTAGAAGGCACGTCACATTAGTTAGCTCTAAAACACTGGTTCGGCACAATATCCTGTTATTCCTGAAGTGCTGGATAAATCGTGGTAGTTGCATTGTCCGCGGAGATTTTCTTTTATGTGGACAGGTCAAAGCCCGGGAACTAAAAATCCAAAAGAAAAATTAAGAGAAAGGACAAGTGATGTCAGTGCTTCTTACATAGCAAAGATGCTCATTACATTATATAACGTTGCTTATAATAATGTATCCACCAAGACGGACATGAATTTGAAATCGTTATTTTAAATAATGCACAAATAGAATATAATTTAATATGAATGATTTTATAAAGAATGGTGAAGACATAAAAATGTTTTCTGTTTGATCTTATTAACTTTGTAGCATCAATTGGTGTCATCTTGTAACGATTTTGGATTAACTGTAATACTTATTATATGATTTAACACGTCTGCTCATTTTTTTTTTGTCCAGTGCTGTTTCTTGTTCACGGGCGAACTGGTACACGCACGCCCCTCATACATAGGCAAACAAATTCAAACATGGGCATACCCCTCGCATAGCTAGCAGGTGCTCTACTAACCAACGGAACCAATCACAGAAATTAAGTGTTTGTTTTTAAGCATTGATATTTTATTTAAAAATTCCGTCTCCCTATCGGTGCGAAGTCTCCTTTACACATCTGCGTAGGCAAACCTTTCGGTATCTGCGCAATTCGATAAACCAACTTTAACGAAAACCGACTTTTGTGAGTCATTTGGTCTACATGACTTAAATTGCTTAAAATCGACACAGAATATTTTTAGATGGGAAATGCTATTGATGTCTTCACGTTACAAAGATTTCAGTAGGATGACGACGTATAGTTATTATTGAAAACTGCAATTTTATAAGAGAATTGGCATCTATCAAGTATCGCAATAATATTATAGTGTCATCGACTTCTTGTAGACTACTGTTTTGAAATGCTACAGGGTATTAGCAGTGCAAGTTTAACTGTATGTAGCTAAAAATTAATATAGATATTGTTGCCTGGTTATGGTGCAAATGATTGAAAAATGTCATTCATAATTGTCATTCCATTGTAACTAGGTTTCAGCTATAATTACAGGCTAACTCAATGCTATAAACTGGACTTTATGGATTTGAAATGAACGTTAGCAGTGTTTTCTATCCTGAAATTAACGTGCGTTCCTAAAGAACGTGTTAATTGGAGCAAATAAGTCGTTATTTAATCATTTCATGCGATAGTGTCTGGACAACTCTTTGGAGCTCGATATTGCAAATAACATCATTATTGATTTTAAGTCCGTTATTTTAAGTTATTTGAGAAAATAAAACCTCTTGACTCGCCTGTTGTGTATATTGCGAATATGCAATCTTAATTACTATTGAGAGCACTAGAATGGGTTCAGTCCTTGACTGAAATTTCAGCTCTATGAACACAGATCGTTTAGAAGTTCTGTGATAAAAGTTTTAATATTCTATATATGAGTATTTATTATTACGTATTTATTGATATCATCATCATCATCAATAGTGTAATAATTTATTCCTTATTACTTCTGCCGATTAGCTTTTGTCTTATTTTATTTATGTATTTAGCTGTCTCTTAAAGACATTTCTTACACTGTTGAACTATATGAATGTTACTGGTCTTTTGAAACCTAAATGCATTATATTGACTTTAAAGTACATACACCTCGATATCAGGAAATAATTGCGATCAGTTTCTCTAATCTATATATTACTATTTTCGTTCCTTTATCTTTAACATCTTTATTTCTTCTGCTTTCGGTAAAGGCCACATCAAAATTTCCTTCTTCATTTTGACAGTTTCCTTTCTAGAAATTTTTGTCATTTTGTGCAAAGGACAAATGTCGCCGAAACACCAGCAAACATTTTCGGTATTTTCTGTCACTTTATATGGTCATATCGTAGGCATCTGTTAATAGATACCTTGTGGCTTGGCGTGTGGTGTACAGTTTGACTTTTAGGTGACAAGTGAACCACGCATCAGGAAAAACTAAAACGGGCTTCACCGGAACAAGAGAAATATTCGACTTTTGTCTATCAGGATAAGGAAAACTATTAAAAGTACTTCTCAACTAAGACAAAAACATGGCCGCGTTGGGATGTGACACATGTGCTACCTCTACGCCACGGGGATACTATATTTTTTATCCTTCGTTTCATTGCAGACGACACACCAAGAGCAAATTAGTGAGCATAGCTTCCAAACAATTTTTTCTGACTAAAACTGTTAACCGTGTTTCAAATCTGTGCGCATGTTTAGTGTACAATAAAACTAAACTTGATGGTGACATTCTGTTGCTTGTTCAAAGACTACACAAATCCTGCAGTGCTGCTTTATATTATGGTGCTTCTCTATTGTATTTGGAAACAATTAAGTTTGGAATTCGCAATTAAGGCTAGGAAGGAAAGTAAAGAGGTGCGCACGTATGTTGGGATGCTGGGTATATTTCAGGTTCCCTCTAAAGCAAAGGCAAGAGGTCTTACGGAAACATCACTACGCGTACTTACATCCCGTCAGCTTTAACAAGGTACATGCCCATGAAAATTCAAGAAGCTGTTTAGATAATGACGTCGTGTACAATTTTATTCCGTGCCACACAACTGAAACTTCGACCTGTGGCAACAAAGCGGCACAGGTTTATTATATCTTATTCTACCTCTTGTTCAGTGTTATGTGTCAAGCTTAATGCATATTACCAATAACTAAATATAATTCAATTTAGTGAAATAGGAATGTACGAGGTCTGTTCAAGAGTATTGTAGCAGGTTTCCTCCGTTGTTCTGGGTTTCGATGCCCAAAGTTATGGCAACATATATAGCAAGATTCGTGTTGGTAGCTCGTTTCCCGTCGTTGGTCTTACTTCGTCGATCTTACCTTCGTCCAAAATATTATGACTTGAAGATGTTCCCCGAAGTCATCAGGAAAATACTTAATTATGCTTCGTCTAGCTTTTAATATTCTTCTCTTATATTCTTACTTACGAGCAATGAAAACTCTAAGTTACAAGGCTGGTAACGAGTGAAGAAATCATTAAGAAATCAATCTTTTGTTTATTTCTTCTAACACCAAATCCTTTACAATTCTTATCACAAAACTTTATTCTGTAATCTGAATCAATCTAATAATTCATTTGAACTAACACTTAAATATTTTCGAGCAATTTGAAAAGGGCCCGATCTCTTCGGCGTTCCAGAAAGAAAGAGGAATTTTCTTTTGGCTTCTACACCAAGATTATTTAATCCTTCGTTACTATATCTACCCATATATTACTTTTATATGATTGGCCTATTTACTACTACGTCACTACATTGCGTAATACAATTATTACTATGGCGAATCACAAAATTACATATATTTTTACACAATTTTGTTTGTTTTTCATTTATAAATTTATACATTTTTCAAACCCTTTTTAAATATAAATCAAAACAACTGTTACAGTATCATGGGTTTTGTGTTTTTTCAAAAAGTATTTATTTATTCATGAACATCTATTTTGTCCCTTTCAAAGTAAACCCTACCACATATTATACATTTGTGCCAAAGATTTTTAAGTGTTCAAACCACTTTAATATATATATATATATATATATATATATATATATATATATATATATATATATATTATGTTATCTTGTTCAGCTCCTCCTTCGATACCATGTTGATCTCCTCAATCGTGGCGTAGCGTCGTCCTTTCATAGACCTCTTCAGTTTTGGCAACAAAGGAGTATGGGGGCAGGTGAGGGGAGTACGATGGCTGCGGCATCATAAGTGTGTTGCTTTTGGCCAAAACTTCGCGCACAAGCAACGATGTGTGAGCAGGGGATTTACAATGGTGCAAAAGTCAGTTTTTGTTCTTCCACAAATCCAGGCGTTTCTGGCGGATTGCTTCGCGCAAATTACGCATAACTTCCAGGCAATATTCCTTATTGGCCGTTATATCCTGTGGTAAGAACTTATAATGCACCACGCCCCTGTAATCCAAGAAAACCGTAAGCAAAACCTTCACATTAGACTGAACTTGGCGCGCTTTTATTCAATCTTAAATAGTTTGGCAGCATCCATTGGGATATTTGAACTTTAGTTACCACGTCATAACCATAAACCCATGAGTCGTCACCAGTTATGACTCTCTGAAGCAAATTTGGGTCACTGCGGACAGAGTTCAACAGCTCTTTAGCAATGTTAATGCGATGGTGTTTTTGGTCGAAATTGAGCAACTTTGGTAAGATTTTTGCCCAAATCATTGGTCAAAATCAAATGGCACGAACAAATCGACATGTTTAGCTCCTCAGCAACTGCTCTAACGGTGATACGACGGTTGGACAACTCGTATTTTATTCACTTCTGTTGTTGACGAGCTCGGGTGTCCGGTTGGGAGTGTATAAAATTTAAATATTTATACATTTTCTGAGTCCTAATTTATTTTAAATTTGACATTTGCACAGTACTGAAATACTAACTAAAATGCGCAGCAAACTGTAGGTGAAACTGAGGAATTTTAACATTTTCTACTCCAAGAAAATCATGTTTAACGCTTTAAAATGGAATATTATGGGCGATAAAGATATATGTTACACTCACGTTGCGCTTTCTCAGTTGTTTAGTTTTATATAGCCTGTGTACGCTGTTCTCACGAAAGCTTAGGGTTCAATCTACTTAATGAGATAACATTTGCAGAGGTAATGGAAGGAACTGATTCGACATTCAGATATTTAAAAGCGGTTCGCTCCATGCTGAGTGTGAAATTCCATGCTCCTTCCATAAAATTGGGACAAAGACACTAAAGAACATCGAAAAACTGACGCCAATATCGAACTTTGGTTAGAAATTATTAGCTTAGAAATTACTGATGCAAAAGGAATATTTAAAATGAATAATATCTTTTTAAAAAATAGTGGACTTCCAAGTTCCGGGGGTGTACCGCATTCCCTGTGAATGTATATAGGACAAACCGGAAGGACCATCGCTACCTTCGTTTAATGCAACCTGAAAAGTCTTGGCTGGCAGAGCATTGTTTTGATAACGGCCATAGAGCCAATTTTCGGGAGACGACCATCTTGGAAAAATGCAACAGTTACTGGGAGCGGAGAATTAATGAGGCTTTGGCCATTTCCTCCGTGAGGAACATGCTTAATCCTGATGCTGGATTTTAGTTCAGCTCCTCTTGGAAACCGGCCTTAAAATGGAAATCCATTGACTTACGAAGCACAGATCAATACAGCTTGATAATCAAACTAGTTACGTTTCTTTGACCCAATTAATTTTCTATACTCACGCCATCTTCTGACCTGGTATTTAATTTACTAAAAACAGTCTTTTATTCAGTGATGGGAATTTTGATGGTGTTTTGTCTTTGTTTACATTTGTGTTATAACCAGTAATTCATTTGTGGTTATAACATTTAATACAGGCAGGCAGGCATATTCTGATTCTATTGTCACATTTAACGCAGCCAGCGTACTTAGGGCAATAATTTTGTGTGTGCTCACATTGTTGGCAATTAAGGTAGTGAATTACGAGTGAATTAAGGTAGCGGTTGTACGAGGCATGTTTTTTTTTAAGTCAGTACCGTTTTGGAATTAAGGAAAGGCGTGCAAAGATATCGCAATAATTTTATTTTTACATGAAAGCCTGTACCTTAATCTACTTTTCTACATAATTTCCGTGAATATTGAGGCACTTGTCATAACGTGGCACCAGTTTTTGAATACCCTCCTCATAAATTTCTGCCGCCTGACGTGTTAACCACTGTATCACAACTGTTTTGACTTCGTTATCGTCTTGAAGGCGCTGACCGCCCAGATGTTTCTTCAAGTGCTTCTCTCACCCTTTCGTCCACTTTCTGCACCAAATCTTCAGTAACGACCGAAGGACACCCACTCCGTTCTTCATCATGCACATTTGTGCGGCCATCTTTAAATGCTCTCACCCATTTCCTTACCATTCCATCACTCATAATATTTTGTCCGTAAACTTCACAGATCTCACGATGAATATCGATCCGTTTTACGCCTTTAGCACTAAGAAATCGTATAAAGCCCGTATTTCACAACCGGCGGAACTCACGTTTGTCGGAGGCATCTTAAACACTCTGTAACCAACGTATACGATGAAGAATCAGACTGTAATGGCGTCAGTGCGTAGACAATAGATGTAGGTAACCAAAGCGCATGCGCAGAACGCCGACTGTAGCGCTGCGGCGGCGGAATCGCAAAACGGCACTGACTTAAAAAACATGCATCGTACTTTAATTAGGGTATGATACAGTCTTGTTAGCTGATGTATTTTCTCATTGTTGGCATTAGGTTTTAGATATAGGAAGAAAAAAGGCAGTGGAATTTTAATAACAGTTGGGAAAATTGGAAACACCTGTACGGGTTTATCTCAAGTGTCCTTAATTCACTCACTACTTCAGTAACATGACAAGTAGGATGTAAACCTCTAATTGCTACTCTGAAATAGAGTACAGATTTCATTTGACAACTATGGTGTACTGTTTTATGTTGTTCGAGATATGTAATTGTTTTCCTGTAACCATCGACAGAGTGGAAATAGAATTTTATTTAGTAGAGTAAAATCCGCCTAAAGCGGATCTCTTATATGCCAGAAACCTGGAAAACGGAAAATAAATTTGGGAAAGGAGCTATCTCCCATGGAAATTGGACTCTAGGCCGGAAAACTGCCTAACGTGGGAACGGAAATAATTTTCGGGAACCGTTTGAGTAAATAGCCTGACTAAAACTGATTACTTTGTGTAATGGGTTACGACGTACATACTTGCATGAAGAATGGAACTATGAACCATGAACTATAAGGTATGTTTTTTTTTTTAAATTCCAAAACGGTACTGACTTAAAAAAGACGTGCATAGGTATCGCAATAATTTTATTTTTACCTGAAAGCCTGTACCTTGATCTACTTTTCTATATAATTTCCGTGAATATTGAGGCACTTGTCATAACGTGGCGCCAGTTTTTGAATACCCTCCTCATAAAATTCTGCCACCTGACGTGTTAACCACTGTATCACAACTGTTTTGACTTCGTTATCGTCCTGAAGACGCTGACCGCCCAGATGTTTCTTCAATTGCAGACAAAATGTAGTCGCTGGGCGGCAGATCAGGGCTGTATGGAGGATGATCTTGAGTTTCCCATTGAAAATATTTGATGAGGTCTTTGGTCCGATTAGCCACATGTGGTCGGGCATTGTCATGCAGCAAAACGATACCCTTACTCAACTTGCCACGTCTTTTGTTCTGGATTGCATGGCGCAGATTGTTCAATGTCTCACAATAAGACGCTGCATTGATTGTCTCATTACGAGGCAGAAACTCCACTAGCAATACTCCTTTTCTGTCCCAAAAAACTTCCCGTAGGGGAGGGGATCCGTCCCCTTCAGCTGCCAAAGTGCGGGCGCTGCGGACCCTTAGCACTCGTGGTACCTCTGACGTTACTAGAGGAACTTCGGCCCGAACAGCCGAGCCCCTCCCGAATGGGAGTTGTTCGGAATGGGTTGGTCTCGAAGGGGCAGTGGTTCCCGTTAGCCCACGGGTAAATGGGTACTTCCGGCCAGGCCGCCAGGGCCGCCCGGAAGGGGTAGAGGGTTGCCTTAATAGTCCCGGGTGCTAGCCTGCAGAGCTAGAAGTGGGTGTGCTAGATCACCTGCGGCCCCACCGTGGTTATCGGTAGTCTTCCCTGCGGGGTTGACGCGCGTAAGTGGCGTATCCACTTCCATGCCGTCTTGACGTTGTGTTCAGCGGGGGAGCTTTTTAGACTGCAGGTATTGCCCTATGGAAAGAGCCCCGGAGTTTTCATCGCTCCCGGGTAGAAGGAGGCCCGGGTCCTTGGTCCTACGGGTCCAGGACTAATGGGAGTAGTAACTCTGCACTTAACTAACTAACTGTCCCAAAAAACTGTGCACATGATTTTCCGGGCAGAAATTGTGTGCTTAAACTTCCCTTTTGTGGGTGACGATGAATGTCGCCATTCAATGGATTGTTGTTTTGATTCTGGTGTGACGTAGGCCACCCATGTTTCGTCACCAGTAACAATTTGGTATAAAAAATCTTCACCTTCATTGTAGTACCGCTCAAGGAAAGTCAATGCACTGCCTAAACGTTGGGTTTTGTGCAAATCCGTCAATATTTTCGGAACCCAACGTGAACACAATTTCCGGTACTTCAAGTTCTCGGTCACAATGCGATACAAAACACTACGAGAATATTGAAGAAAATAGTCGCACAATTATGAAATTGTAAAGCGCCTGTTTTCTCTCACCTTTTTTGTCCACTTTCTGCACCAACCCTTCAGTAACGACCGAAGGACGCCTACTCCGTTCTTCATCATGCACATTTGTGCAGCCATCTTTAAATGCTCTTACCCATTTCCTTAACATTCCATCACTCATATCGTTTTATCCGTAAGCTTCACAGATCTCACGATGAATATCGATAGGTTTTACGCCTTTAGCACTAAGAAATCGTATAACAGCCCGCACCTCACAATCGGCGGGACTCACGATTGTCGGAGGCATCTTAAACACTTAGTAACCAACGTATACAATGAAGAATCAGACTGTAGTGGCGTCAGTGCGTAGACAAGAGATGTAGGTAATCAGCGCGCATGCGTGGAACGCCGACCATAGCGCTGCGGCGGCGGAATCGCAAAACGGCACTGACTTAAAAAAAAAACATACCTCGTATATTATTCCTTTACTGTAAACCTGTGCGACTATAGCTTCTGTAATTTCTTGCATTCAAACACAAACTTCTGTATGATGGAAACCTGTGTAAACGGAAAATAAATGCCGGAACGATCGCATTCCGTTTTAGAGAGGTTTTATTGTACTACCCAATGCTGAGGGCTTAAATGGACCAACGCTTTTTTTGGTTAGGTCTTGCAACACCGTGTTGATATTAGAAATATTGCTAACATATTAGTACTATATAAGTGAAAGCGATTATTTTTGGCAAAAGGTTTGTGTCTACTCTTTTTCGTTTTGATGTAACAATGTTCTTACTTTTCGTTTCCATATCTTTTCCAAAAGTTGAAAGAGGTTAAGTTAAGAGGTTGAGTTAATTCTGGTTGTTATAAAAGCAGTAACTAGTCAAATGTTTTAACAACGCCTACAGTAAAACAAATAAATGTACATAAATACATATAACACAATATGTACGTGTGACGCACTAAATAAGAGCAATTATGTTATTAATAACAAAATAAGCAAATGATCATGTACAGCCGTCCGCGTAGCTTGTCCACATCACAGAACATCCACATAGCACGCAGGACACTAATATAACCTGTCAGCAATCAGAACTTCATCTTGCCACCTATAGATGGCAGCGCACGATTTATTTGCCTTTCACTGGAGATATGAAACAAAAATATAGCCTTAAAGTCTCAAATTGAAAATAAAATGCATTCAGATTTGTAAATTAATATTCTACATAGGTTTAACAAACTTGAATTGCACAATTCCTCTTTCTTTTCTTAATAATCTTGATATTTAGTATTGTGTTTCTTTGTTAAAAGTCTCCAAATGTGTTTCTTATTTCCGTCCCTTACGCCATAATACAATTTGCAGTGGCACATGATGTTTATGTTTCTCTGTGTGAACAGCATAGCTCAAAACAAAAAGGTCTATTTGCCTTAAAAATTATTATCACAACAAATGACATGTACATATACCTTTAAATATGTTCTACACAAAAACAGTAGATCTTACACATACAGATTATTATACACTTTTCTTAGTGTGGGAGTGACCCATTTCATATATATTTTTTGGTTTTCCTAGTTTTACAATATAAATTTATTACTTATTCAAACGGGGAGCGTTATTAATTTTTTATCATTTGGGCATGAAAAGAGAATGGAATTTCAAAAGCACCAATTCGTGACTTGCTCTTTAAGGTTCTTACTCCTTTTAGCGAACTGCTTTGCCATATTCTGTTTGCACTTGCAAGAAAATGAGCAGTAGAATGGTTTATCTCAATTGGCATGAAATAGAGAAATAAGAATTTGTAAGAAGGGTTTTACGAGAGTAGAAAAAGTCACCTGAATGCAGCATATGGGGTTTTTGAAATGAGCCAGGGTGGGCAGATAATAAAAACAGTCAAGTTGCCGTTTTGAGTCCTTACTGTGGCAGATCAGTTCAAATGTTCATTTTCTGTCCTTATAAACGCATAATTAGTGAGTATACAGTCTACGCTAGGTCCTAAATTGCACAATGAATAATTGTAAGCTTACATGTTTTATAAGTTAAGTGCAAAATCCACATTTCAACTAATGTTTTTCATTTTGTTATGTAAGTAAACTACACAGCTGTATATATTTTATGTTAACTATCGAAGGAATTTTCCACTGTTTTATATAATCCTTTTCAAATGTCTTCTACTTTGCAATTGCGAACCGAGTACTCACCTTTAAAGTAATAGCTTGCTGTCACTAGCAAGAGAGAAGCACAAATATTGATTTACCGTGTTTTGCCAGTCACTTTTTATCCGACGGCACTACGTATCCCATGGGGAAATGGCCGGTGAAATTTTCTTTGAATTTGAATGACTTAACAATGCTGGTGGAACAATGCTGCTTGTGTTACAGAGTCCATGATTGCGATTGAGAAAAATCGTGAAGGAATATCAAACGGACAAGTAATTTTACTATAATATATTTGCTATTAGAATAAAGTACTGCATTCCTCCACATTTCCCACAGAGCTCCGCAGCTAGTACGCTATTGGTTAACGTAAACAGCAGTGCCGTCACCTGAGTTTAACTGCTGTCTTAACCAATGCATTGTTGAACAACTGAGAGCCACTGTTTTTTTCAGTAATCACGTGTATCCACATTGTAAGAAAAACGCTCAGTATATCTATAATTGAATCGTTTATTTCAGAAACCACCTAAGTGCGCATTTTTCACTTTCGGAAAACTAAAAATTGCTGTTTTGCAGCTTAAGTATAGGTTTAGTCCCTTTCAAATATTTTTTTACCAAATCAAAAACATGCTATTGAAGTAATCTATTTTTATTTCATTTTTTCTTCCTCTAAGTTTTTGAGACATAAATTTTTGAAAAAAATTGCACGTAGGTGGTTTCAGCAATAAATGAGTGTATCCAAATTATTACTGAAATTAAGTCAAGCCATTATATTTACCTGTTTAGGTATCAAAGGTAAGTAACAGACACACTTAAGTATAAAAAAGTGTGCTTTTATTAGGCCTAAATAAAAAAATACAAGTAGACTACAGGCTACAGTATGTCTATATACAAAGAACTGGCCTTATTCACTTATTAATTAAGTCAAACCATTATGTTTACCTTTTTGGTATAAAAGGTAAGTAATAGACACACTTAAGTATAAAAAAGTGTTTTTATTAGGCCTAAATAAAAAATACACAAGTAGACTACAGGCTACAGTATGTCTATATACAAAGATCTTGCCTTATTCACTTATTCAGCTTCTACCAAGTCTTCTGGCAACTCCTCGTCAGTTGTTGGCCATTGGATGATAAGTATCATAGAAGGCTTTATTACCAACAGTGTACTCCATCAAATTTTTTATATTGTCTATCTTTTTTTGTTGTTGTTGATTGGGACCTAAACCCAAAAATCTCACTGTGCAAAACCCGATAAATTTTAAAATTTGTTATGTTCTACAAAAATGTTTACCTAAAAGTAAGATATAAACGCTTTAAATAACCCTGGTAAAATAAAAGTAAAATTACATTCCCCAAAGGATAAGCTTTCTCTGTTGGTAGTTCCGGAGGGCTGTCAGATTTTAATATTGTGACGGTAGATGTTGTTATTCCTCCAATGAATTCATTTGCTACCACTTTTCTCGGAGTATCCTTGTAGTAGAGAAACTGCTTGTACTTGGACACTTTGAATGGCTGCCTAGTTTATTTGGATATTTTCCTGTCTGATGTTTCGTACGAATTTGGCATTTTCTTATATGATTTGGGCCACCACATCGTCTGATGTTAGGTGATATACAATAAATCGGCCAGACTTACTAGCTTTTAGCATGAGCTCTGCATATTCATCAGGAGTAGAAATCCTGTCCATCTTTCTCAAGAGACGCTTTATGCTTCCAAAATCTGTGTCGCATGGGGAAAATGAGTGGCCACGTATAGGGTAGTTGTGAGTTATTGTCACAGCGAGTCACAAACACATGACGTCATCAAGGCTGCCAACCGTCACGAGTGAAATGTACCGCAGAAAGAACCTAAGCGACGGCGCTTGGGTTCTTTCTGAAATAAACGGATTATTTTCAAGGCTGAAAATAGCATTGCTGATATGAAACATAGGTCATTTCTGCACTAAAATATGTATTTACCTTTAAATTGTACAGTACCACCAAAAACACATTTTTTGATATTTTGTCTCTTAGGTGGTTTCTAAAATAAACGATTTAATTGATGAAACCACTTAATAAACGGGGGACTATATTGTGGAAGAATATGTGAGTGTTAAACCCCACCAACTAATTAAGTTAATTTCCACGACGTGTCTCTTTGATATTTACTTTATTCGTACAGTAAAGTGGTTATATTAATATTCTCTGAGATTATCGCTGCTGAATGTTTAAATTTACAATTATTTCAAAAATGCCAAAAAAGAAAAAAGAAACAGGATAATAAGAAGATTGATCACCCAAAACCTCGTTTTTCGGGACAAATGTCGCTCAAAAATGCTAAAAAAGAAACAAAAGAGGATTATAAGAAGATGGATCACCCAAAACCTCGTTTTTCGGGACAAATGTCGCTCAAAATGTGATAATTGTATTTGGTTTAAAAACTGACACAAAAAATTTATTTTAAATAGCCGAAAACACTACTTGGTATCCTGCCACTGTCTGCAAATATTTCGAAAGGGTAGAGCCAAACTGAAAAATTCAATGCCATAGCCGGGATATGCACCACGGATCTTCTGGTTTTCGTCCAACTGCTCTAACCATTTGAGCTACTATGGCCAACGTGCCAACATGACATTAAATTCTCCAACTGACTCGTGTTTCTCCCGGTAAACCACTAGGAGTTCTCATAAACACATGCGACAACTACTTTAATGGCGACTAATAGTGGTCCGAACTATGAGGCCCGGGCCTTAAAGTACGTACAGCATAGTAAGTACATAGTGCCTCCTACACACGGCTAGTGTGAAAGAACAATTAATTTACATTAATTGTACCTAATAGTGGTCCAAACTATAAAGCCCGGGCCCTAAAGTACTTACAGCATAGTAAGTCGCCATTAAGGTAGTTGTCTCATGTGTTTAGGAGAACTCCTAGTGGTTTACCGGGAGAAACACGACTCAGTTGGAGAATTTAATGTCATGTCGGCATGTTGGCCATAGTGGCTTAGATGGTTAGAGCGGCTGGACGGAAACCAGAGATCCGTGGTTCAAATCCCGGCATTGGCATTGAATCTTTCAGTCTGGCTCTACCCTTTCATATTGCGTCCTACACACGGCTAGTGTGAAAGAACAATTAATTTCCTGCAAATAGTTCCATTGCACTTGTACCATTACGAAGCTGGCTTTTGCAGAAGGTAGTTTCACGCAAAGACCAACAGCATTACAGAACGGTTTACACACAGAGAGTCCTCCAAACTCTAATAGGAATTACGAAATTCCCCTCTAATTATAGCTTATGTCTCCTTATTGCACTGAGAATTTTACATCACCTTACTGGAAAAATATAGCAAAACATTTGGGAATTGAAAGTAACTATTGGTCCAACATCTAAGGACGTTTTATTCCAAACATGTGCACTATTAAATATGGTACATTCTGTATGCTCAGGCCATGTGGTTTCTTATTTGTAAATTTGTTTATTCTCCTCTTGTTTTAAACGTGTCTTTTTTCTGCGAACGACGTATTCTGATGGAAACTATTGAAGATAACCAAATTAAAGCTTAGCAAATAAAGACAACCACTGTGCATTTGTGGATCTTATTTGAAATTATTAAGATAGCAGGATACATAAAAATAACTGCTGATAAATTTTAATCCAAAGCTGGTCTAGCGATTAAAAGTTCTATCTCCGTTAGTAAACAATATAGTTGGATAAAGCAGGATCGATGGCCTTAAGAAGAAATTCTTCTATATCCTGTATAGATTTCAATCGGAAATCTTCAGATATTGAATTCAGCTGATTTATCTTTGGCGAGGTATGCTTCTAATTTCCACTTAAAAAACAATCTGCAAGTCTATTTGAGGAATGCGAAAGTGTAACAACTATTTCTGCTGATGTACGAGAGCCGGCTGAATAGTCCCAGGCCCCTCAATAAAAATGTAATAACTGCTTTTCTTTATTTCTCAACATAATCTTCAGAAAGGCTAATAAATTTGTTCTATCGGTGTTCTAATATAATTAAATCATCTCTGTAGTGCGATTTATCATGCTCCTCAAAATAGCTGTTTATCTCATCAATGACCTCCTCGTTATTGTTGTGAAATCTTCGTCCTCCAAGAAACTTTTGAAGTTCGGTAACAGGTGGTAGTCACTGGGTGCTAGATCTCGCGAATAGGATGGATGTTCAAGTAACTCGAACCTTAATTCGCACATTTTTCCCATTGTACCGACTGAACGATAGCCTGGAGCACTGTCGTGAACAAAAGAAGTTATTTTCTTTGCCAAATGACGTATTTTTCTTTTCAATTCATCACTCAGAAATTGTAAGCTTGCGTAGTAGTTACCACTGATACTTTTACCCTTTTCCAAATAATAATTAGACATAATTCCCTGTGCATCCCAGAAAGCACTCGCCATAACCTTGTTAGCTCATTAAATTGACTTTGTCTCTTTTTAGAGTTGGTTAACCTGACGCAATCCTCTGTTTTAACTTACAGTAATAAGCCGTCTCAAAACTTCACTGGGATTTTACGACAGAGCCTCAAATTCTTAACAAAAACAGCTTTTCTTTGCAACTTTTGATCCGGTATCAACAAACGTGGTACCGATCTTGCACGGGCCTTGTGAAAGCCCAAATCATTACTTAAAACATTACCTGCATGCTTTTTGATATATTTAAAACCTTTGCTATCTCAAACAACTTTAATCTGCGGTCTACCAGTATTAAACGATGAACTTTTTCAAAGATCTCTGGAGTTGTGAGTTCTACAGGGCGTCCAGAACGAAGCTCATCACTAGCGATCGTACGTCCCACTTTAAACTCTGCGACCCACCTTTTAATCTTTGTATGAGGGTGGGTCAAAACGCAATGCCTACTATTTTTTTCCTTAAATAAGTAAGTTATGTGAAAACTTTGAAATTGACACAATTCCTCAAACCTTCTTCTCCAATCCCCTACACTAGTAACTTCCTAAGTCAACAGGTGGGAGCACTGCATCCTCTTGCAAAATGTCTGACATCGACATTCGTATTAGACAGCGTTCTGTGATTGAATTTTTGACTACGGAAGTTGAAACGCTTATTCGCATTCACGAAAGACTAAAAAATGTGTATGGTGGTGCAACGGTGGATGTCAGCACTGTTAGACAATGGGTTCGTCGTTGTAACGAAGCTGAAGGGCAAACACCATTGGCAGATGAAAAGTGAATTGGCAGGCCGGTGACTGCAGTGACTTCATGCAACATTCAGCGAGTCGATGCCATCATTCGTGGTGATCGCCGGGTAACAACAGGTGAATTGTGTTGCATTACCTCCCTCAGAAAAGGCACTGTGATGACGGTTTACTCAAAAGTTTATTCACTTTGGGTATCAAGAATGTTAACCGCTCAAAACGAAGAAAGAAGGAACAAAATAGCCTCCGAACACTTGCAGCGCTTCATTTTGGAGGGAGAGGAGTTTCTGGAAAGAATTGTTACTGGAGACGAAACGTGGGTTTATTTTTTTGAACCTGATTCAAAGAGGCAGTCAATGGAATGGCATCACACAACGTCACCGAAGGAAAAAAAAAAAAAAAAAATTCAAAACTCAGCGGTGGGCAGGGAAAGTTATGGTGACAGTGTTTTGGGTTGCAGAGGATGTGCTTATGATTGAGTTTTTGGAGCAGGAATTCACAATAAATTCTGTCCAATACGGCAGAACTCTCAAAAAGCTGAGAGCACGTCTTCGCTGAATTCACCCAACAAAAACTATGGCGGATGTTCTTCTTTTGCATGACAATGCAAGACCACACACAAGCCGTTACACCACTGCAGGAATTGAGAAATTGGGATGGCAAGTCTTACCTCACCCCCCATACAGCCCTGACCTGGCACCATCAGACTTCCATCTGTTCGGGCCACTAAAGAAAGCTCATCGTGGGATTCCTTTTGAAGATGAGGAATCTGTAATGCGTCAATGGCTTAGGAAGCAAGACAGTGTGCTTTTTACTACACTGGAATACATGACCAAGTTGAAAAGTGGACCAAAACTGTGAAGAAGGACGGAGGTTATATTGAATAGTGACAAATTAATCGTTAATGTTGTAGTTTTCAAGCTATGTAAATTGGATTAAATTTTATTGGCAGTTAAAAGAGAGAAAAAATAGGAAGCATTACTTTTTGACCCCCCCTCGTATATGAAGGGGAAGAGTCTTTCAATGTACTCTCCATTTCCTTCTTGATTTATTTAGGCGTTAAACCTTTCAAATATAAGTATTTAATCATTGCTCATTTTTCCAAAACCTTCATTTGTTTGTGAAATCTCTACACCTGCCTTGTTTAAAATGCTGTCATTCACAAACTAAACAAGCTACAGACCTGTTAAACTAGAGTTCAACTATATGATGCTATCCGTCAAACTGACCCAGTGACGCCATTTGTATTTGAGGTCTGGTACCTACTAGCCGGCCCTCGTCTTTCTGTTTCTCACCGTCATGCTTTGTGCCTTTCCCTTTTACAGAACTATCCCTGAGAACAAACACATCTTCAATGTTTATAAGGTCCGCAACTTGTTTAGCAAGGAAACTAAACGTCCGTGTTAAGGTGTGCTCGAGTAACAAGTGATGAAAGACCACAATACCTCAAAGTAAGCCACAGTGGGAACAAGAAGACTGCCAAAACTGAAGTAATCACGAACTACTGTGGCAGGATCTTGTGGTATGTTAGAAGGCGTCTCCAGGAGCTAACGCTTGAGGGCAGGCGTTTTATAACCATACAAATCAGTCCATGTTGCGTTTATACTCGGTGACTTCAGAGAAATGGAAAATATTTACTCTGTGGGAATGTTCAAAAAGGGGAATATTGCTTACAACATATCGATTCTGGGTTGCAGCTTTGTTACAGCTGACAAATTTACTAATATTATCAAAAGTTTTGGATCAAAATATAAAATTTGTTATATAACGGGCATAAGATAAATATATTAGCAACGGGAAAACCATTATAATAAATTGTGCACGCCATTTTAAACTTACTGGAGCACTAGAATTAGTGAACCAAACTTCTAGTGGAAGACACAGTTCTCTCAATTACATACGAATATTATTTAACCTTTGTTATCATGGTTATTTTAACTTTTAAGTTGAAATAATGTTGCATTTTGCATAATGGATTGCATATTATTTAAAACTGTGTTCGATTTCTGGATTTTGTCATAAATCTTGAGTACATTTTTTGAGGCTTTTGACTCATACTATATTTTAATGCCAAGTTTCATTAAGTTTAAGAAAATAGATTGCATTTAGTATTGAACAAAATTTTTTAACTCATAATAGGAAGGAAGCCTTCCTCAGATGTGTATACCAATAAGTAAATTCAAAAATAAGGTTGTTTAAAACGTAAGCTCGTAACTTTTAGTAACTGAACCCAGGTCTCTATTAACAGGCGCAGTTGCACTAGGGAGTAAGGAGATATGCCCTAATGTTAATTTAAAATAGAAATACGTTGAAATCTTTTGAGGCCATGGCACCAGTCCATTTAATGATAAATGATGATAACATTAAGATAACTTTTATGTAATACATATTTGAATGTTTCTACTTGAAGAATGTAGTAAGTTTGTTCAATATTTGTCCATTTTTTGTTTTATTAAAAATGTGTTTTAATGCTATTCTTACGTCGTAATGGTCGTGGCCAGCAATGATATATGAAAATATTAAATAATAAATGGGAAGAGAATTTCGGAAAGGAAATTTACAGGTCTATGTTTAGGGTGCTTCCTTGGCATTTGTCTTTGGCATTTGTCTTTGGGATGATTTGGGAGGACTGAGGAAACCTGGCAAAACCCTCAGTCAGAGAGAACGTTTCGGGCACGACACGAACCTCAAGTGAGTTTGTACCTAAGCTACCTCGCCTAGCCTATGTGTGAGTTTGTACCATAAGGATAAATGTATTTGAATAACAATGGGCCTGTGTTCTGGAATGTACTTGGATGATAATTTTATTGCTTTTTTGTATTCTGAAGAAGAAACGACTTGTCTTTAGATATTTGTTTACCTAATTTATATGTTATAAAACGGATGTTAATTTTTATTGTGGTTAATCCTACAATGCCAGAAGCTGCTTTCAACTGATTAATAAAATACTAATTTATATGCTTCCAAACTTAAGATATTTCTCTATGACATTGTAATATTACTGTAATACAATAAGAACAACTGAAAATGAAACAGGTGGTAATGCATAGTTATTATTACATGCCCATTGTATACTGCAAAGCACTAATAATTTTCACAATTCTGGACCAAGCATATGTAAACCGGATTATCATTTGTGTTTGTCTCTGCAATTTCAACAATGGCCGGAATTGTTGAAGGCAATGAAAATTTGTAAATTCGTTTAATCTTGCTCATGTCCCATAAAGCACTTGAAATAAACAAAGTTCCAAAAAGTATGTCGCAGCACTCGGGTTTGAGAAATGTTTGATAAAACCTCTGAAATCGAATAAATGAGGCTTTGGATCACAACCAAATCGGACGAAGTGCTTTCGAATAAACTGCTCTTGAATGCAATTAGTTCATCTGCCCGAGGCTTTGCCAAATAAAAAGGATAATTATTTTCCCTTCTCTATCATCACCGAGACGGCGTAAACGAAAATACTGACACCTTGTGTATGTCTGAGATACCGTGATAAGATCTGAACGCGCATTAAATTTCTCAGTTGTTTCACCAGCATGAAAGGCCTCCGCTATGTCATCGAAGTGCTCTTGTTGGAAGAAACTCACATTTTCCTCTGTTCTAAATTAGTCTGTAATTAATTCCTTTAAGGCGAATAACAGGGCAACAAGGGCAACTGAGGAGAATAGGGCGACAAAGAAACTTATGTACAAATGCTATCTGGAAGAACTGGATCTCTTAAAACATCCTATATTATGACAAAAAATATTTATGTACCAGTAAATTTAAGATATAATCTGTTTTGTAATTTGTCTTAAAGAATTATAAAAGATATTAAAAACTAATTTATCCCCACATGTCTTGTAGGACCATTACGTTTAAAAATAAGTTAAAATAAAAAACTTCCACAATAAACTTTTGACTTAGTGAACTTCAAGAACTAAATAGGATTTTCTGCTATTGTGAATTAGCAGTTTTTCTTTTGAAGTTATCAGTCTGTAATTTATATCCTAAGAGCATTATGCTATGATATGTCGTTAAAGTTTAAGTCTCAAGTTAAGAAATAACGATTCTTAAACATTCAAGCTTATTTAGAACGAAATTATTTTTAACGGTGCTCTTTGCTTTCTGAATATATCAGCAACCAATTTGAAAGTTTAAGAAAGGGTGAGTAATAACTCGTACAAGATGGAATTGCTCGAATTTTACGAGGCCGTTTATGGTACCTACCCAGAAGGTTTCCCAGCATGAAAAGCATCTGTAGGTTTTAACATCTCTTGTATTACTAGCCGTCGCGTGGGAAGCAGCTTTGCCCTCAAGTTCTGTTCTGGCTGCACGCATTCTATCGCTTCATTGCTATCCATAAGTCATCAGAGATTATGTATATCGGCAAGCAGGCAGGAGGTATTAGTACAATGTGTACGTTTGTGAAGGCGGTAACTGAGTAATAGTAAGCAATAATTTAAGTATTCAGCAAATAATGACCACGTTCTTCAGTACAGTAACATCCACTTTGTCAGGTAGGTCTTATTCGAAAAGGAGCAACAAGTTAGTGTAATTTACGTTTTCACGTACATAGTGTTATATTCCATTCAAAAATTTTATGGCAGGATTTTACTGTCGGAATTATATCTATTGTGGTCCCATTATTAAACAAATATGGAAAAATATCCTAACGCGAGTTCCTGTCTCTCTCTCTCTCTCTCTCTCTCTCTCTCTCTCTCTCTCTCTCTCTCTCTCTCTCTCTCTCTCTCTCTCTCTCTCTCTCTCTGTGTGTGTGTGTGTGTGTGTGTGTGTGTGTGTGTGTGTGTATGTGTGTGTGTGTGTGTGTGAACGAAATCCAGAAAGTACCAAAGTCGATATTTATGTTCAGCACATTAAGAAGGTGCAAGACAAAAACGTTTAAAAATATTCCAAACTCAAACTTCCTTTTTGCGGATGATGTTTCGTAATTGTTGTTTTCTCAAAACTTAATTTTAACGGTTAAAATACATTTTAGAATATTTACATAACAAATAAGTTTGAATTTCTGAAAATAACTTTTGAAGTCCACTTCATTTGAAGTGAATGATGTATAAATCTTGCTTAAATAGTAGTGAGATAAAACAAAAGCCTTACTTACATGAAAAACTTAGTTCCCTTTAAGGCACACAGTGTATTTAGAACGCTATTTTAGTCTCACCATTTCGGAGATATTTGTTAATATTGTTTTGAAATGCTGAGCACTTAGCCATTTTTTAAATACTGTCGCTTATTTGCTTTTCTTTTGCAGTGTTATGGAAAAGGTGTGGAGCTTCAAAGCTGACATATTGCGCTACGTTTCTTAATTATTGACTTTCGATAAGGTTTACTCTATCCTACTTATAACGACATTTTAATGAACATATTTCTTTAAAGATTCATCCTAATTAACATGAAGTGGATAGAAAAAGAAGCTTTTGTGAAAATACGTTGCAGATGCAATATAAAAATAAATGGCAGTGGGTAAAGAAGAATATACGAGGTTGAGACAGTGGGTTAGTTGGTGCACCTCAGAGATTACCTGAATTTTTGTTGATTCATACTAATATACATTCTATGTTTCACCTTGTAAGTATATCATGGGACACTTACACTAATAGTTGGCTTACACTTAAGGCATATTATTGCTGGAGTTTATGGTGCACTTTTTTGATAAAGTTCATAATGCTCACTGTGTGGAGTCTTTCGCCTGTGGCAGGGGTAGAGTAGTGAAAACTGTTGGCCGTTCACTGGAGAATATGGAGCATTCTTTTAGGAGATTAAGAACCGTCTGCTCGCCTCGGTATCGTGGATGGTAGCGTGTCTACCTCATGTTCAAGAGCTCCCGAGTTCGAATGTCGATCAGAGTGAGTTACCTGGATAAGGCTTTTCCCGAAGTATTCCCTTATCCTAAAGACGAATGTCGGGTAACTCTAAGCTCTATGGACCTGGGCTAATTTCAGCATCAGTTCATCTATTTCACTCATCGTCCGATATGTCTTAACGTTGGAGGCAGATTGGCGATGGTACTTGTTTCATTCTAGGAAGGTATCTTCTGAAGCTTCCGTGGTTTGTGAGGAATTGGTTGAATATGAAATTTGGCGATAAAGATCTAGAGTCTATATGTTATGTCCGGGATAAATAGTGTGGCGTGTGATGTTAGAGTGGGGTTTGTGTAAGTTGTGTTACAGATTTAATTACAGTAGTCCCTCAATAGTTGTTTCCCACGTGAGATTGGAATAGTCTTATATCCAATATTGCAGTTCCGGCTGGCCATTTCTTTAGCTATGTGGTCTGCACTTTCATTCCCTCTTGCCTGGAATGACCTTTCAACCAGTGGAGTGTTATCTTGATTGTTTTGTTGAGGGCTATGACGTTCACCCTGATTTCTGCAGCGAGTGGATGAGTCGTTCTTCTGTTGACTACAGCCGATAGAGCCGCCCTGGAATCGACGTGGATAGTATATGTTGATTTTTCATCGACCGCATAGTTCTGCCTGGAAAACCGTGCAGTTCGTGCAGTTCAACCAGTCGTTGTGGCCTGATGTAGATCTCTTTCCAGTCTTCCATTGCTACTACCCCTGCACTTACATGATTCGAAGTTTTAAATCCATCAGTGTATATGTACACCCTTTCTGCACCCTTGTTTCCTGAAGTATCAACGATGATGTGGTCTTCTCTTGGGTGGTGTAGTCTGGTCGTTATGGGGATTTCTATTCATTTATCGCGTTTATCTTTAGGCCTTAGACAGATATTTCAGGTCATTTCCTTGGGTGCCGGTTATTATTTGTAGTGTGACATTTGGGACGGTTCTATACTATTTTGATGAGAAGATGAACTGTTGTCTTTGTATTTATGTTAGTTTCAGTTTTACTCGCTTTGAGATTTCAAAGGCATATGTAATTTGTGGTAGGATGGCATGTCCATAAATTTTCATCAAGTTATAGTATTAGATACCCCATGTTGTCTTAGTGCATCTTGACAGGCTATGTCTTATTACTACAGTCTCGCTTTCTACGTGTTGTACATGAGGGTACCAATGCAACTTACTAAAAATGGTGACCCCCAGCTATTTTAGTTTTGATACCACTTTCAATTCTTTCATTTTATGTTGGGTGGTTGTGATACATATCTTTCTTTCTGGAAAACATGAGCAATATCGATGTTAGAGATTTGCAGTTTGTTGGCGCCGTACAACTTCTTTGTTCTTTGGAGAGCGACATTTAGCGTTGTTAATAATTGTGTGCATTTTGCTACTTCTAGAACTGTAATGCTGTCTAGATACCCTATTAGCTCCCTAATGATGATATTCCAGAGGGTGGAGCCTACTACAGATCCTTGGGAACAGCCCTTTGTAATTGTTTTGGTGGCGGATGCATTTCCTAGAGGGAAGTATGAAGTGTGGTCTTGTAGGATGCCCCTTATGGTTTTAAAGATGTTAGGGGGATAGTTCCAGTTCCAGAGTTTTGAGAAGATGGTAGGGTGCCACGGGTTGTCAAAAACTCCTGCTATGTCAACTGTGAGAAAGCAGCACTTTTGCCGAAGTTGTTTGCAAAGCCTTGCGAAGTTTGTCACAGTTTTTATGGTGTCAATTGTGTATTTCCCAGGAGTAAAGCCATAATGTTGGGTTGGGACTCTCCCTTTTCGAGGAAGAAGTTCAGACGATTTACTAAGAGTTCCTCTAGGCAATTGGATGAGATTGATATAGGCTTATACCTCTATATGCATTTATGGGATTATGTTCGCCTTAGGAATTGCTACTACTTCGGCCTTTCTCCAACTTTTGGGAAGTGTCCTATGAGTAGGCATTTGTTAAATAGTACTTGCCAGAAGATTGGTATGATCTTTAGTATTTTATTGGCTATATCCGCGTCCATTCCATCGCCCTGGGCATTTATTTTTCTTAAGGCTGGTTATTATGTCTTCGGCTTCCTCGATTTTGAATGCTGGTTCTGGCTGATTGTTGGGGGTGTCATAGAATTCCTGATGTTTGCTTGCTCTGGGCTGTCCAGCTCTAGCTCTGGGAGGTTGTTAAGGAAGAATTTATTCAGTAAGGCAGTTGCGGTATCGGCATCCTTTTTTTGACGATCGATCGTCAACGATCAGAGTTGTAGGCAAGGGTTCCAGGTCAATAATTTGGACTTTCAAGTTTTACACAATGCACTAGGCGAACTCATGAAAGAAAACAAAGGTCGACGTGCCCGTGCGAACGTCTAAAGTAATAGCAATGAAATTATGATATTTGGAGTAATATGCATGAAAACAGAATATTTTTTCCAGTTGCCAATTCTGTTTCATTAATATTCGTAATTTTAAAACTTCAGGGGCTTTGGAATAAAAACTTAATGTTGTCGTAGTCAAATATGAATTTTATAAAACCATGAAAATCTCCGTAATCGGGTATATAAGAGAATTTTGGGTACTTAAAGCTTGAGTAAAATATGGAAGTAGAAACGCACTTAAGGAAAAATCAAATGGTCCATATTATAATATTTAATAACAAATGTAGGAAAAAATTGTGTGAGAGCTAGAAATATGTAGATTACAATTTGTAGATTAAGTACAAAAAGAAAATAAGCAATTGGAAAGAACACATGAATTCATTGACAGAAGAAAGAATACAATTCTTGAGGAATAAAAGATATAGGGTACTAGAAGGGGTTGGGAATAAATTATGAAATGCGAAGACGGACCAGGCAGAAGTATCTACCTCCTAAACTAAAGGACAAGAACAATAATTTGACATGAAATTAATGAGAAACAAAATTAACTATGAACAAGAGATATTAAGGAAGCCTGCCGTGCAGTAATGTTTCGATTGTTTTATAGATGTACGTTCACAGCATTAAATGATTCTGTCACATAGTTTATTCATTTACTTCCTTCTAATTGTTGTTATACGGAAACAAACGCTGGAGTAACTTTGGAATGCTCAAGCTATTACACAGGTTTTGTAAACAAGAAACCTCTTCCTTAGAATAGATGCGAGTGGTATTGAACCTTCAGAATGTTATGTAAGTGTATAAGTAATCATTTTTGCCTAACACCGGCTGTAGTTTTTCTAAAGAAAGTATTTTATCGCCTCCAAATAGTAATATAGCTATTTCATCGGAAATCATTTTTGAGGTCAAAAAAGTATTTTTAGCATAGACCTGTATGTATGTGAATTTTTTGTTTGTTTGTATGTATGTATGTGTGGCTGTGTGTATAACATAATTTAAAGCAAAATGATTGATAAATATAAAACTTGTTAAGTAACGTATCTTCCAATTGCGACACATAGATTTTCAAGAAAATCCCCCCCGCCTAAAATATTCATTTTTGAAATTTATTATTTTGTTAAGATGATTCTACGATTTTGATTAAAATGATACATAATTAAGATATTTTCATTACTAATAAAACACGCATACATTGCATTTCATGGGAATAGCCTGTGGAGTCCTCTTCTTTCAGAAGGAATTTGGTATAATTTTTATAAGTGGTAAACGTTAAAAGAGAGGAAAATGTTGAGCTCTTTCAGATACATTATTTATTTTAAATAACTTCTTTTGTTGCATCAGTCCTTTTGGAGATATCCGTTAGTATTGGCTACAACTTCTCAATACTTTCCTTTTGTCAGGTCTTTGTTCAGTACTTACTGGCTTTAGCAAAACGTAAAATGGCCATGGGTGTTGTAAGAACATGTTTAGGAAATTAGTTGAAGTATATTCCGGAACTAAGTAGACCACGGCTTACAAGCCCAGAATATACTTCAACTAGTATTGACACCGGCCGTGAAAGCCTTAGAACCTTGATGTTTAGGAAATTGCCTGATATTAATTTAAAATAACTTGAAAGGATCTGTACTACTATAGTAGAAAACAAAGTACTACATAGAACAGAGATATGGGGAGTAGATGATGCATGGTCAGCGTTGGACATTATTAACAGAGCCTTCTGTAAATATATTTTGTCTGCCGTTAGCGTCACCTAATAGGGCAGCATAACTAGAGTTCGGAAGACTTTCAACTAGGGTTAAAACTGTGTCAAGGGTGTACAATTATTTATATAGAGTCGCCAACTTGCAGGAAAGCAATATTACCAAGGAGTGTTTTCTTGTGCAAATGAGAAGCAAATGGGAAGAGTCTTGGATACAAAACAATAAGTAAGGGAATTGATGAAACAGATACGCGTAGGGCATATTTAAAGGAATAAGGAGTGTTTTTATAGAGGTTTTTGGAAAGAAGTAGAATCAAGATTAGAAGATATTGATAGTCAAGTTATTTTTCTATTACTTTGAGGATATATAGGGGAAAAACCAGTATGAGGTAAGAAAAAGTACATAGATATGGGAAATAAGCTAGAGCGACAAGGATTCGCTTGAGCAACGACTGGAGCTGGAAATTTAAAAGGTATTACATATGATAAGCATAAAGGGAAGATCCTAATGTGTGGAGAACATGGTAAAGGCTGGCATGGTATACAATATTGCAAACAAACAAAGGTATGGGAGAACAAATTTGGCTAAAGAAGTGGAACAGTTTAAAGGAGAGGAGAGAGGTATTACTAAATCAGGAAAATGTCGTCTATAAAAAAGAGAAATTAATGTAAAAAATATAGGTGATTGTTGGGGAAAGACAAAGAGAAATGGTTAAGAATGATTAAGAATAACCAACAATTAAGGTTTAAGAAACGGGAACAAGGGATGTAAGAGAGCAGTGGGTCATCAATACGCGGAGAACCATGGATTGTGTGTATTGAGACCGAAATTTTAGGCAAGCATATAGGAAGGGTATATTGGGTGTGAACAAGAAAGATTGTCGTGTGATAGGAATGTGTTAATGGTAATGCATTAATAAATCTATGTATGTACTTATGTATGAAGAAAAGTGAGAAAATAAATATTATCTTCTATTCTAGTTCAGTACTTTTCAAAATCTTTTCATGCCTCAGTGGATCTCGTCATGGAAAGCTTATGGAATGTCTAGGCCAGCATCTAGTGAGGCACGTTTTAGAAATCTGACTGTAGATTTTGTTTTCTCTATTCCCCTTTGTGTAATGAAACAATCTCGACAAAGGCTTGTCTAGACTAACAAAACAAATAGCGGCTTTCGTAGGAACATACTTCGGCAACTGTGTAAAAACAGCAATTAATAAAGTCATATGAACGTATAGCATTACATTTTAAAAATGATGTCACCCTTAGGTAACAGAATAAAATGCTTATAATTTGTATCTTTCTACGTATAGAATATATTAAATCAATGATTAAATAACTGACGATAGTAATACAAATACATTTATTTATGGAATTAACCAAATTAATGGATTCTAAAGGTAGCCCAGCATACCAGCTCAAATTACATTGTCTTCTGTTGAACACGGAAACAAACGTCTGAGTAGATTGTTGTATGGCCCGGTTTGCTACAACATAATACAAGATGCAGATACATTTTGAGCAATAACACTCCATCATGTTCGGAACAAACGGATAAATCATGCCTGAGGGAGATTCATTGCCCCGCGATTACTATGGCGTTTGAGCCATTAAAATGAAACACGGTAATTTATGGTTTTCCCGTCTTCCTACAATAACATACCAGCATGAATCAATGGAACGCCGACGCATATTGTATGAACACTAACGGAATCTTCGGTAAAGCGTGCAGATCCGATCTTAGAAAGCGTGGATTAGCATCGACAGTAATGCACTCATTAGATGGACATTCGACTTCCGCGTAGGTTAGCAACTATTCAATCTCTAAATGAATTTCATAATGTATTACTTTCCTTTCCCGTTGCAGTCGACACCTTAGATTAAGAAAAAGTGTATTGGAATTGTATTTAGTAATGTTGCTGAAGTTGTACCTAAGCACAAGCTGAAAAGCCAATCTTCTCGTGGGGCAGATAAATATGTGCAGTTTCTTACAATATATTTGTAATTTCAAAATGAGAATTCAAAATGCAATTCTCTCCAAAGTACTGTCCCTGTTTTTCAGAAAGCATCCAATCTTAAGGGCATGCACTCTGAAATCGAGGAAGTACGAGCCGTTGGAATGACAAGGTCTTTAGCTTCAGGATGTTGTTGTGAAGGGCCTACTCCCTGAAGAAAATATGTTCAAAGCTGAAAATTTAATCGTCAAATGAATTCGTCTGGGAAAATTACAAAAATGTTGTCCAGGTCATTTTAGAAAAAAAAAAAAAAAAAAAACATTTTGAGAATGAGTTCCACTTTCTCTGGTCTCTATCGATGTCCTTAATGACACAGTACTATCTGAAGTTCTTAAAGAACATAGCGAACTTAAAAAGCCAACAAATAATAAAATAATATCTGCCAATACTATGCATGAGCTTACGCAGATTTTGAATTACAGATAATGATAGGATTTGGAGATGTGTAGTATTCTCCAACAGCTTCAGTTATGGTAAGGCATTTGTTTCTCACAAAATATGAAAACACATAGGGCAAAACAATGTCTTACTAGCTTCGCTAACAATATTACGTCCAAACTCATTCACATATTTACGTAATACGGCAGATTAAAATTGTTTTTTTTTTTTGACGGAATTTTCCAAACCAAAGTAAAAAACTGCTAAAATAATTAACTTAGTTGTCAGCTCAACTGAGCTCTGAATCAACCGACAATCAATCGAACCAAAAAGCTGAAATGTGACGTTAAAAGGGGAAGTATCAAACCACGTGAAGCATGTCTGATACTGATTGTTGGATTTTGACTTCATGCTTGTTTCATTCCTAGTCTTAATTTCCCAATATTATTTCACATGACATCTGTTACACGGATGTAAATAAACTCGTTAATTACCCGGTGATAATTGTGTCATATCATCATACGCTTACTTCTTTTGGTTTGTTCCAGGCGTTTCGAGTTTTGCTAGAAGATAACACATCCATTTATAAGTAAATACATCTGTTTTTATATCTCCTTTGCTGGTTGATTTACAGAAGGTTGGTTAAGAACTAGTAATATTAATATTATCTAAAGGGGAAAATTACAATTTAATGCCACATTCAGGAGTAAAATATGCCCTTGTACATTAAAATTTAAAATATGCATATTTCCTCGTAATATGCGTTTATGTGCATTAACAAACATTACTCAAGTTGTTTAGAAAAGTGTGACATACAAAATGTATCATTTTAGCACACTTTTAAGTATTAAAGAGAAGTGCACTTCGCATATAAATCCAATCACAAATGTATAATTTATTACAAATGTAATAACATTTCGTAAAATTTCTTATACTAAATATTTTGCTGCTTTACTCCCAAATTTTTCTTCTTCTGTGTTGGATTAAACTTAAATATAAGTTCTTTAAGTAATCAAGCCTTTTTCTTCATTTATTGCAAGCGATTTTGTTATGTTTAGGTGAAAATTGGACGCCATCTATGTGTCAAAAGTGGAAATACTTCAAAAAAAAAAAAAAACATAAGTAAACAAATTTTTCGGTATGATATGAAAGTTAAAACAGTAGCAAGTGGAAAGAAAAACTATTATATATTCACCTTCATGCCTTACTTTACCTACTCTGATCCTTCTACATGAACCTTCAGCACGAATTCTAACCTCTTCCGTATGTGGAAGGTTGCAAAATTATGCGATTATTTGCCATTCCGTTGAGGTGTTCTCCAGAGGTTGCCTCTTCAGCCTCATGTCACACTCAGTGACAAAGAAAAAAAATGAGACCCATGCTATCCTACCAAAATAAATCAAAATCAAAATAAAATAACCGCCTAAGATTTTTGGTAAACAGCATCCAGCAGCGGTGCACATAGGCAATTGCACCTTGACTGGGACCGTTGAGGTGCAATCTTGCTTCTTCCATTCAGTCCTCAACCTCAATTACACTCAACACCCTACGAACCGCAAATCCCATAATAAATGCCAGGTACAAGTAAGATACATCTCGGGCTCTCCTCAGTCGGCCAGCACTCCTTGGTCATCTTTACCTCTTCTACTCTCTGCTTCTTGTTAATCTAGATAAACTCTTACGGAAATGTTTTATTATAAATATCCTTCTAGGTGATAGGGGACTCCAAAAGGCTTAAGCGATAGTTAGAACTTTAAAAACCGGCCCTTTTGAAATCCTGTTCTCTTGCATCCCACTCACCCCCAGCCGTGAATCAAACCCGGGACCTCTCGCACAGAGGCAGGTGGTTTGCCCGCAGAGCTACGTGGCCAAAATATTTTTGCCCTTACTTTTTATATATTTTCTAATGGAGGAAATCTGGTATATCAAGTAAGTAGATACATTATATATTAATAATAGTTATATCTTAAGCTTTAAGCAGTTTAATAAAACTTCTTTGTCAAAATTAAACAGTGACTACATAACTAGATCATTTCTATTATTTGTTGATTAATCAAAGGAGCTATTGTCATAAACTTGTACTCTTGGGAAAACTCATTTAATAAGACATTTATAAAATAAAATCAAGCATAAAATTCGGGCAGCTAGCGCAAGATTATCGACATGGAAAGCTTAAGATCTGTGTTTTCAGATGAGCTCCATAATATGATACAACTTTTCAGTGTGAAAGAGTAACTTATCAACACAAGTTAGCCTAAATTGTGTAGTCAACTACGTAAAAAGCAGGAATTATAAATTTATATTAAACTTGTAGTTAAACATACCTCTGAAAGGTATGCTAATTTGAAGAATTTGGGTACTATTTGAAGCTTCACTGAGATACATGAACTAGGTGAGAGTGATGGAATGTCAGTTTGAGGGTCTTATAAGAGCAAATCAGGGCTAGAGCACGGAAGTTCTAAGACATGTGATTTCTGATTAGTAGAGTTACAATCTGACTCTACTTTCCAACTTGATATGTACATCATCAGTATGAGACTACAGGGATAGGACGTTCAAACTCTTGGCATACGTTATTACTTCTCTTTATAATACATATTCTTGCGATTGAAGCTCAATGTCTTGTTCTGCAAGATTCTGCACCGTAGATTCGAATATGAACGCTAAGTTTTCTCCTTGTATCCAACTTATAAACATATGAAATCTACTGCTTTAGAGCTTCTTTATACTCCAACACACAGCAGCTGTTAGAAGCTGTAAATTATCTGTCATTTCTTCCAGCTAATTTATTAACATAACCGGTTGCTGCTGCAGTAATGCAGAACGATGCTTCATATCCGACATCAATCCAGAACATACACTTAAAAACATATTTCCTTTCCAAAAACTGCATCTTGTGATTTCACTTCGTGGTTTGCCTTACTCATAAATAACTGTAGATATGGTTACTGTAAGAAAATGCAAGGGTACCGCTTAAAATCCTTGTAATTAACATAACAGTGTTAATGTTATTTGCATTAACAGTACTGAATATTAATGAGAAGTTTCAGTTGAAATAAAGCTTACTTGGGAATGGGTTAGATATAACTATTAAGAGTACAGTGTTCTCTTCTTGCGAAATGTTTGTCTGAAGTTTCAGTTTGACTTTTTGTACTGTAGAACTTTCTTACATAGTTGCAACAGAAAAGATAACCTTCACCTTCAAACCATGAAGCATTATGTTTGGGCAAAATAACTGTTCACCTACGCAGGGTGTGAACGGCTTTTACGTTTCGAAGGATCCCGAGCCCTGCTGTCAATGGGCGTATTCAGAAATCTTTGCTGTTTCTTGACCGATACTAGGAGGAGGTGAAATAGCTTTTGGTAGGTGTTAAAACAAAACACTATACTCGTTTACTTATGTTCCCTATACTAGTGAACTTGTAAATTTCAAGTTACAAAATTATTTTAAGACGTCCCCAGATTTTTGAACTGAATAATTAATATCCCTGAAGCCACTATCAACTATGTTTGGATTGGACTAAGGTCTTGTAATTTTTTACGTATTTGCTAAATGCTAGGATAATTCGGTTTAAAATATCTCGAAGAATGCATTTAAAAAGTGTTCACCGTGCTGTGCGCAAATTAATCCTGGTTATTCCACGATGCATGCATCCATTAAACAGTAATCCAATATTTTTTCTTCTCGAAACAATATTCTTTCCGTTTGTGCCTAATCCCACAGTTTAGTCATTTGCTGCTTTTGTAGCTATTCGATAACAGAATGTCTATTTTGGCTTACCTAGTAAAATTGAACTTAATTCTAAGTTATTTTGGAAAATATAATGTGCTCACGTGCACATAGAACTATCAGTGTAACTATGGTGGTCAGAGTTTTGATATTAAATTGAAAAAGGAAAGAAAAAAGAAAGAAAACTAAAGGGAAGTAGCTTTAGTAGAATTAGGGAAGACAAGAAGAAATGGAGTAATAATGGAAAGAATAATAAAATTTTAGTATATGTGTTTGGCCAAAGAAGAAGGGGAAATTATGAAATTATGCATGATACAGCAAAAAACGATTAGATAACTCAAATAGTTGGTGGGCAGAGATAGGAGGAATTATGGGAGATATATGGAGATTAGAGGAAAGGAATATATGCGATTTGGGTAAATTAGTAAAATACAGAATAGAAGATATAGAAAGACAGTAAATATGGGGAAGTCTAGAAAATATTAAATCATTACAATTTTACAAGCAAATAAAAAGAAATTGGGGACGAGAAGCATAAGTAGATTACTGCAATAGGCAAGGGAGAGAAGGGTTAGCATGGATGATAACAGGAATAATATTTCTAAGAGGGATAAGAGTTAGGGAAAAGGGAATTTGTGAATTGTGTGAGGGAAAAGAAAGCATAGAACACTATGTAACAGAATGCGAGGAAGTTACAATATGGAGAAAAAAGGTTTTGGAAGAAAAATGTGAGAAAGTAGAGAAGAGGATAGTAGCTATAATAATGTTAACGGGCAGGGAGGAAAAGAAGGTAAGAAGTATTGGTGAGTCCTTGCAGAAAGTAAAAGAAAAATGGGCTAGAAATGTAAATAATATAAGAAAGGAAGATGAGGGGGAAGAAAGGGACTAATTAAGTAAACAAGGAGGTATGGAGGTTAAGAGCTACCTGGCAGAGCAGAAGACCAGTATGTCATGTAAGCCAAGTTAGCAACAAGGTAAAGACAAATAAATGTAGCCAAAATTTGTAAATTGTAAAATTTTGGAATTTGCACAATAAATATATCATATCATATCAGATATAAAATATATGTATATATCTTATTTTATATATTATATATAGTTTGCTTTTAATGAGCAACAGTAAATATTCGTTTAATATTATTAATACTGTTAGGCACAACTTTCAAAAAATAAATGATCATTCGTTATAGTCTATATCTGACTTTTGTACAGGATATATCTTTTAATTAAACATACATTATCTGGAACATATATTGGGCGATAGAATCGGAGACATGCTCCAGAAAGCGCGGGGGTTTTATATGTTGAAGAAGACTTGGGAGGTCGCAGAGGAGATGATTTCATTAAACTGCATCTGAATGTAGCCGCTTCTCTCAGCCTGATTTCAAACACAAAATGGTAAACAAACGTTGCCAAATCAGTTTGAATTCTCATTGCTTACTTTACTAAATAAGAGCAAAGGTTTAACGCATTTGTGCCTATACTGCAATAATTTTCTTATGTAGATTCTCTGTCCTTTGATGGGAGTAATGGTTGATTTAAATCCTCTCGTACACATTTTATGCTCTAATCGTTGACCTAAAATACAGTAGGTGCAAGAAGCCAGCCACATAATATTCCTTCGATAATGTGTAGTGTTAATCCCTCTGTCTCTTTACTGAAATTGTATTAATCACTGTGTAGGATATTTGTATTAAAGTTCTGGTTAAAAACTCTCTGAGAGCAAGACCTAAATATTTGTTGTTTTTATTATTTTATTACTATAATGTTTGTGGAAAAGTGACACCTAATTCTGCATTCTGCAGCGACCTTTTAAAGTCTTCTCTTACCTTCGGTAATTGTAAAGATAATATGTTTTCTGAGCGTCTTTCGCCACTTGATATTGTGGCTTAGGGTCCGCCTCGACGAGTAGTTTGGATCATCTGAAAATGGTTTATGGAGTTGGGCTATGGTAAGAGAAAGAAATGTGTTCTCTTCTCGGGGTTCTTGTTTAATGAAAGTTACAAAGTCCTCTTGGATTTCGGCACTCCTAGCTACTAGGATATCTATAAGTTCTCATCAACCTATATAAGGATTCCAGTATAATTCTGAATTTAGTTTCCTTTCGGTTATTGGTTCTTTAGTATTAGTGTTAATGACTGCTTCACATGATACACATGAGATTGTTTTCGTTGGTAATTATCGAGTATGGACTTATCCACACGAGCAATACAGATAAATCTCACTGGAAACTTTAAATAATTCAGAGTTAATATGTCTTGTTTCAGTTTTTCACCTTGCGTAAATTACATAGTCCCTTTTGGTGCTGCTATGTGATCAGGTTCACCCTTCCACTGAATTCGCCGGACTGCTCCAACTTTTCCTCCAACTAACTAAATAAAACTGTGGGAAGTCTTCGAGCTTCCTATTTTCTGGATATTTTCATTTCGGCTTTAACTTCATTAGTTCTCTTTCTGAACTTTTTAATTTTAACGGCAGTCAAACAATACTTCGAAGGAGCTTCTGTCACTAATAAACAGCAAACTCAGGCGACACAAAAAATAGCAGTATAATTTATTGTCCTACGCTAAGGATATAACAAAAGTTTTGCGAACTTTTGTTATCCTTAAACCGAAAGCTTTAATTTCTCTTCGAAATTACACCTATTTTATTGGATTATTACTCTTGAGGGTTGTATCGTTTATACAGATTTTAAAGGGATATCATTGATGCATTTATACAATCATTCGAATAAAAATTGAAGATATTTGTTGTTTTGTCTCGTAATTAGTAGTTTACAACCCGGTAATTAATAATATGTAATGGTTAATTTTTGGAGTACAGTCAGAAATAAAGCTACAATTCTCATGATAATGAGTTTATTGCGAAGTATTTTATATGGGGTACATAAGAGGTCATATTTACAGACGCAGATGAGATAGCTAATTTTCAGGTAAGAATTATAGCCCAACTGACTGTAAAATTTATACATAACCATGTTAGAAACTCTCGGATCAAATTTTATGGTAGAGGATAACTAACTGTTAAGGAGACTATCATAAACTTTAATCTCCAGGTCAAAGTAAGCTTAAATACCGTATTTTGTTTTGTATGACCACAACGGAATGTTAATGGCTATAATAAGGAAGCCTGTCAGTAACTCCAGTGATGGAACATTCATCCGAGCTAATCTTGGATGTCATAACTGATGTCATTAGGAAATATTTAAAATTAATACCTCGGTCGACTGTCCAAGACACACCATGGCTGATCACAGGGCTGCATTTTCTGACCCCACTGACAGAAGATATCATGTGCTTAATGTTAGGGTCTACTACCTTTTAATCAATTAACTGCTTAGTTTTTCCCCCAATAACAGCGAGACTAAGTGGATGAGAAGAATTTCAAGTTTGTGCTGGGATTGCTACCTTATGTGGTCAATAACACTACAATATCACCTTGATGCGGGAAAGCAATTATTTTATTGGTGCATTGTACCTAATTATAGGAGATCTGATCTTCCAGTGAATCATAATTTATAAAAACCAGGAGATATCCATTCACACTTAATAGTAGCTGCAGACAATTATCAGGAAAGTTTATCAGAACTCTGAGATAACAGATTTTTACTTTTTATAAACTTTAGTGACCTAAGTCTATATTCAATAGGTATAAGGAAGGTGGCATTGAAATCGACCGATTACGCATGGAGGAATAGTAAAATGCAAACATCATTATCTGAAACATATTTATTTTTAAGCATTTGTTATTCAATGAATTATAATATTGATATTGTTCCTTGAGTTATACATTTTGATCAGTATTTGAAGCTTCAGTAGAACTTTTAAGATAGTATAAACATGTTATGTACAGTAATATATAACAAGAGCTTGCAGATGCGAAACTATTATAAAAGGAAAATGATACAGGTAGTGGACAGCTGTGACCTGTAACTTTACAATTTTATCGTCATAACCATATCATAATCATTATTAACGTTGAGTCAATTACAAATAGCGGAGCTTTAAATTACCTATGAATTCGATTCAAAATGTGCATTATCTTTATTGTTTCTGTTCCATGAAGGTTACGTCATAAAGTACGATATTTTCCAAACATTTCTCATACTTTGTTTGATGAAGTTTTGTACGAACGTCTTGGTTTATTTTCCTGGTCTGTCACTACTTGTAACAGACAAATGCTTAAATATATCTTTATTTGAGGACCAGAGTAACTAACATCAGTGTTGTAACTTATCTTTTTTCATAATGTATATTTTATGATGCCATGAACTTACATACTCATTGAGAGCTCGATACTCATAGAATGTGTAAAGTTAACAGGTAATAAATGTATAAATAATGCTCTGTTTATGGTGCATTTGTAACATTTTATATTATTTAATAGATATTTTAGGAAATCATGAAGAAATAGTCGTTAGCTTGCCTATAAATTACTAACCAAATTTCTGTGATTTCAATTAAAAAGGATTCATGAATATTTTCAAAGTATTTATTAACTCTCTTATTTTAAAATTTAATGCGTCTCGTCATTAAACGCACCAACAAAATATATAAAATTGTTTCATTACACCAGTGTGCAGTTCGCATTACGCTTGCTTACCTATAATCGTTGGGTGTTATTGTTCTATTGTATAATAATGTTTTTTTTTGTAATCTAGAAAATTTCTCAACGGTTTTATATTGTTTTGTTAGCTTTTATATTGTTTAAGTTTATAAAGAGATCACAAGGGACGTTGTAGGCTATTCCCAGGTACAGGCATTGATTTAAATGTTTTCAATTTGTGTCTACAAATTTAAAATAAATAGTGGTTATGTCCTTCACTGGAGATGTAGGTATCTGAAACTGTGTTTAATCCATATATGATTTAATAGATCCAGCTTTTAGTTTACGTTGGGGAATCAAACGAAACCATTGCATCACACAGAAGCCATTTCGAATGAAACTTTATTGCCACCACATTAATTTTTCGGTCACTATCCTGAGTGCTAGTCTTGATATAGCGTCTAATGGCTATAAAATAAAGTAATATAACTTTAAGATTGACTCTTAGAAAAACGGAGCTACAACTATTACGCCACAATGTTTGACGCAGTTATGGACTTCACTTACCAGAGTTAAGGTGTCTATCTATCGACTGCCATTTGGAAAGGTGAATAGAAATAAGGACACGGAAGGGTCTGTCACCCACGGTATATTCCAGAAGTGCTATTGAGAAATGCTATAAGTGAAACTGAAGTAAATCACATTGATGAAGTTCAATAAAAATGGTAGTCACAATATAATAAACTAATCCTTGTTTCGCGTAAGCTTGCCCCGTATCTCTTAACGGTCACGTGACCCAATCCCCTCTCATTGGCTGCTATTATAGTATAGACTGTTGTGCGGTAAAAATTAGTTCGTTATTTAACATGGTGATATATCTTTATATGTTGGAAGAGAATTATCAAATTTATATTTTCGTAACTGTTTTAATTAAATATATTACGCAACAGAGTTCATTTATCTGAAATGCATGTTAATTCTTAAACGAAGTAAAGAGGAGGTCCCTTTACTCTCAAGCACATGGCACGATAGCACGTGCTTTAGCGGTAGTGATGACATATTTGTTTATATGACTTTTATCACTGACCTTGTTTTGAACTGGATTAGTCATATTTCGCCATTCGAAGGTGTGTTGTGCCGAGTGCGAGAGCTAAATTATTTTATTGATCGTTTATTGCGCGTGTACTTATCTGTATAATGGAAGAGTCTACCGTCACTTTTTCGCTGAAGCATCGCAAGGGAAAACCTTTACAAAGCGGCGAAAAAAGAATTGTTGTGCATGTGTTTAATGCACTCACAGAGAAGAATCCGTCTTGATAGTGAGAAAAGTCGAACAATTGTGCTCTGAATTTACAGGTGTGTTAGATGCCTAGAGGCATCGCGACATGAAATTGGGACAACACAACGCGAAGATGTTATTTAAGGACAGTCAGACTATACCGGGATCCAAGTCGCAAAATATACTACCTTGACGAGACTTAGGTGAATGCAGAACACACAAGTATGGCGTGACACGAATTTTAAGACTGAAAGACAAGCAGTTTTGCAAGGTATGTGTGCTGGTTTTAAAAAAATCCCAGTGGAAAAGGCCAAAGGCCTTTCATTATAAACTTGTTTCAGTTTCATTGCTCATTCATTCAGTTTCAACTTGCTCAGTTTCATTATAAAATTGTACTCTTGCATGCCTTCATATTCTTATTTGTATGATTTTATTGATCTTCCTGGCTATTATTATGACGTTTACTGCAGGTTTAAATATGACGCGAAGGCACCGCCTATGGTCTATGGCGCGAAAGTATTAGCCAATTAGGGTGAGGGGGAAGGTAGTTGCACGCGGAGTGATACATGTCAGTGGGGCAAGGTTATATGAAACAGAGACTAGTTTCTGGTTTCTCTGCGTTTGCGCAGTACTTATTACTATAAGAAGTTTACTTTTAGTGGTGAAGAGTTGTCATTTATCAAGAACTTATATAAACTAAGTTTAGCTTATATTTCTAGAAAGTAAAGCACAGTTTGTAATAACATTTATTTTACTGGAGGTGAGTAAGCATATCCCAGCGATTAAAACATTAGCTTTTCTTCCTGTAAATAAAGCTTATGGATCTGCATTAAAAGTGGGAGATGTAAAAAGTAATTACTTCTGATTCCACCCGGGTAGTAAAAGCGTGGAGGAAGGTGGTAAATCTGGAAATGAAATGCATCTTTTTATTTACTGCACAGGCATTAGTTGGCATGCTTGATGGCGTCGTTATTCAGGTGGCAGGGGATACGTTATCGGCGGTACCACCTGATTCCGACCATCCGCACACCCGTTACTGATGCGGTGATTGGTAACTGATTGGCGGGAGATAGCCGCCCTGGGAGGATTTGAACCCCTCCCTCGGATAGCCAGTACGTAATCCGAGATCCTTATCGCTGCTGAAAACCTTGTTCTATAGCAACTTGTTCCCCCATAGGAAGGGAACGAAAACGGAAAGTACGCTACATCAAAGTGTAATTGCGTTATTGCGGCGTTGTAGTCCGGGAATACAGTTGTGCATCCCGTCGTGTTGGACTGAGTTTAGTAATGCATTATTCATCTCCGTCTTACCACATACCGCTTATGTATATTACATATATAGTTCATGGGAGAATTAACAGCTGTTTAACTTACTGAAATTTCTGTCGAAAATAAAGTTCTACTAGCCACTATATGTGGGTAATACTTTTATACAAGTACCTCTGCTAGGGAAATGAAGGAAAATGTCAGTATACTTGGGACCGGAGCTCACGATTCTCTCCCCTTCCTGCTATTTAAATGTATTCCTACATCTCCTTCTTGCAAAGTCATTCACAGCTAGCAACATACCTGATTATTCATAGATGCTACCATAACACAACAAAAACATGTATGATTTACTGTACTACCCGAGTGATTAAGGCCCTACGCCAAAAAAGTAGCTAGAATATTGAGGACACTAAGCCACAAAGTGAAGGCGAGGAATATTTTTATAAGAATAGGAGTGAAGCAGTTGCGGCCCAAACCAAAACTGCAGCCGTAACCCAAAATGACGACGGGGTGTAGCCAAAACCTCACAGTGCAAATACTCCAACGATCCAATATGGTGGGGAAATGGTTTCAAATATTGCTATTTTAATATAACAGTATATCACTAACAGAATCACGAGTTAAATTTTGGTCCTCTTATTAGAAACTTGAAGTTGGCCAAGTAAAAAGGAAGTCATTTGATAATAATTTTTGTTACATACTGATCGCGTGTATAATTGGAGAAATGAGCTACATTTGAATGCATGTTTCGCAACGTTATCTTCTCAGAGTAAACTTCGACCGCGCCACTAAAGATGTCCACCACAAATTGTGGATGAAACGTCTGGAAGATGTATCTCCAGCAGACAACTGCAAAAGAATCTTGAAATAACTTGAAGTTATACTCGTTCTATCGTAATTTCAGTGTCAGCGCCCGTATTCATGCGTGCCTTTGCGAAGTTATAACACGGAAACAGTTTCAACCAAGTTTCACATTAGTGATTTTTGACACGAAAATTACTCTTTTAGCTTAGAATTCCGAATTATGCCCCATTTCATACCATAAGTTATTGAAATTGTTTTATGCAACACCTACAAAAGCTTACAGTACAATGTACGAAGGCTGTTCAATAAAGAATGTTCACAATTTTTTTTTTTTTGACAACGTACCTTCCCTCATCCTCATGATTTTGATGGTCCTTCTCAAAATAGTCTCCCCTGAATGCGATGCACTTGTCCCAGCGGTTTTGCCAGTCTTCAAAGACATGCTGGAAACCATTTTTGAAAGATCCTTCAAAATCGCCTCCGCAGCCTTCACCACCGCTTCTGATGATGGATAATGCTTCCTACGAAGACGTTTCTTCAAATTAGGGAACATAAAAAAGTCACATGGGGCTAAATCCGGACTATAGGTAGGGTGAGGAATGTGCTTCACGTTGATTTTTGCAAGACATTCAGCAACAACATTAGCAATATGCGGCCGCGCATTATCTTCGTGCAGCATCTAGCCTGCTTCATGGAAATGTGGTCTTTTGCGACTGATGTGGACTTGTTTTCAGGATATCCCTGTAGTATTGTCCAGTTACTGATGTGTGTGCAGGTACAACCTGTTAACCATTCCATGAATATCAAAGAATGAGATGACCGTACCTCTCCCAGCAGAAGCAAACACTTTTGCTTTTTTGAGGGGTGGTGATGAAGGAGATTTCCACACTGAGCTTTGCTGTTTGCTCTCAGGATCAAAATGATGTAGCCAAATTTCATCAGCAATGAGTATGTTTGAAAGAAACTCCGGATCTTCCTTTAACATAAAATCTAACTGCATGTTACCTCTATTGTAGCGGTAGGCGATACTGAACATTTCTGAAATTACCCGGTTCTCACAGGCGGGATCCAGGAGTACCAAGAATGAAACAACTATGGCGTGTTTGTTTCACATTAAGCCAAGAGAATATAATAAGATTGAATTTTAGTGCGAAAAATTATGACCTAAAAACTATAATCATTCTTTATTGAACAGCTACGCTTTTCAGGGCCTCACAAATTAATTCACAATTAAAAACACTAAATTAAAAAGTTTAACAATCGAGTAGTACTGTTCCAAGGGACAAGTTACGCCGTGCTCATATTTGTTGATCTCTTCTATAAAATTGATCATAGAATCCTAACAGTCAAATACTTAGAATAGCAATACTTAGTATGGTTATGCTTCCGCCAATGTAGAGACGATACCATAACTTGTTTGAAAAAAAAAAATTACTAAAGTTTCGAGTTGTATTAAAAGAAATTATGGCACCACAATGAACAGCGCCACAAACCATTGATTTCGCTTTTTCTTCATGTAACTGTTTATTTGCTGACACAAACGGATTTAATATAATTGTGCTGACCCTTTCATGGCCGGCGTTGTCATATGTTTCACGGTTTGGAAAAAATATTAATACTTAAACATCTGTTTGTGTTTGTGACAGTGATTGTGAGCACAATGTTCCAAAAACATCCATACTGTTGCACCAATTCGACAAAGTTCGAAAGCAATATTTAGGATAAGAATAAGAAAACAATGCAAAGGTGGCATCACAAAGCCCACCCTTGGAGGGTATAAATATGTTCGGAAAGAGAATTCGGCGACTTCTAAATACGAAATGGATAGATTTATCAATAATTTTATTAAATTGCAATCAAATGGCGCTTTCTTTTATTATTGTCGCGGCAACGAGTATAAAAGTTTCGGCGCAAATAGATAACAGACGGCGGATAGTGTTTCACGGTAATAAAGAGCTTGCATAAGCAGTTAAAGTAGTGCGAGATAAAGGTCTGCCGAAACAAACAATCTGAGATAAATAGAAATTTCTGGTGGCGTCTTGGTTGATATTGATTATTCGGTTTCTGTATTGTTCCGGAAATATCTAGAATTTATCAATGTGGTATTTAAGAAGGCGACGTCTCGCCAAGAGTCAGTCGCGAGAGTCGTAAGCAATAAACAGCTGTAGAGTGTTGTAGCGAGAGCTGATGTAATCAGAACGCTGTTTGCTACTGTCATCGACTTGGTAGACTGTGTGTATGTGACGTAATGTTGTTACGTGAGAATTGAACAGTGTATTTCTACGGAAATAAAGAGAATTTGGATTATCTGCAACTCGGACTTTTAATTCTACGAACCCACAAAGTCACATTATTTTTATGAGTGATGGCAATAATCCATCTCTAGTGGAAGAGGAAATTGAAAAATGTGCGAAGAGAGGCAATCTGCAGACTTCCAAACAGGAATGAGCTTATTTTCTAAACAAGTTTGTTGTGTAAAAATTATTATTCTCTTCATTAGAAAATCAGCCAAAACGATTCCTAAAAATGTTTAGTTAGTGGCAATTTTGAGGCTTGTTAGAATGATTGATTATTTTCTGAATTCTTTTCGTAAACGACACAATGGATGAACTGTCATACAATAGTCAACAAGGGTATATCAGTTTATAAGACCATGAAGTACAAAATTGAGAGATGCTAAATAAATATTTTATCCTTTTTAGAACGTTATTGAATCTCAGAAGAAAAGAGAGAAAGCGAAACACTTATTTTACTAGTTTTTAATTTTATCTAGATTCTGACTCATGTCGTAATACACAACTTCATGACACTTCATATCCAGAAAGCTTATTAAAGCTACGTCATCATTTCATTTCGGCATTTATCAGAGTCTGTCGACTTGAAAAATGTCCTTGCTGCATTTAGCTTTATCTCTGTTCAAACGCTTTAAGCGTAGCACACGATAATTTTGTGAAATGTGTAGCTTATTGATAATGGCTGTTTAAGGTAATGCAATAATAGCTATATAGCCTGCCTAATGTACATTAACAGTACTTTTTAGTTGAGAATAACTAAGATTTTTTGGATGATAAAACGCTGGGTCTAGACAGCCCCCAAATGCCGCCCAAAGCAAAGGGTAGCATTTAGAGGGTTGACTTCACCCTCCGGTCAACTAATGCCTTTCTATCGTGCTCTTGCTACTGATGATATTCTCTTCCAGTGGGTGCGTGATGTTTGGGGATGGAAAAGCCTGTGTATATTAAGGGAAAGTGGAATGAGGGAAAATAAATCAGGGTAATAAAAATACTGGTTTAGTTAAAAAACATCCCTCGGTGTGCCGTATTTATTCTCTGAGATCGGAATCTGGCATGGAGTGGGGTTAGCGATCGGCCATGCTGCCCTGTATTTAATGACGGATGGTTGATGAGGGATGAAGCATATATCTCCACATTCCCAAACCCGAATCTATTTACTCTTCCCTCCAGTATTTGAAATGCTATCGAACAGTAGGAAGGAACCGTCGGTAAATATACAGATACAAGTATTGTTTACAAACGCTTCTTGGTTTTCAGAATACATGTTCCGGACATGGTTTAACTCCTCGGAATAGTACTTGTTCTTAAGTTAACTGATTTTTTTATTTTCCATAACTATTCGTAAATATACAATTGCCTTCACAAGTAGTGTGCAATGTCTAACATTTCTACTACTATGAACTTCATTGTTGCAGGAGCTACGAGGGCTGTTCAATAAAGAATGATCATAATTTCTTACAGTCATAATTTTTCGCACTAAAATTCTATCTTATTATATTCTGTTAGCTTAATGTGAAACAAACACGCTGTAGTAGTTTCATTGTTGCTGCTCATGGTTCCCGTCTATGAGAACCAGGCAAGTTCAGACATGTTCAGTATCACCTACCGCTGCAATGGAGGTAACATGCAGTTAAAGTTGATGTTAGAGGAAGATCCGTAGTTTATTTCAAACGTAATCACTGCTGATGAAACTTGGCTACATCATTTTGATTCTGAGAGCAAACAGCAAAGCTCATTGTGGAAATCTCCTTCATTACCAACCCTTAAAAAAGCAAAGTGGTTACTTTTGCTGGGAAATTTATGGCCATCTCATTCTTTGATATTCATCGAATGGTGTATCACCATGTTGTACCTGCACACACATCAGTAACTGGAAAATACTACAGGGATGTCCTGAAAACATTGCAAGTCTATATTAGGTGCCAAAGACAACATTTCCATGAAGCAGGCTGGATGCTGACCACGATAATGCACCGCCGCATATTGCCAATGTTGTTGCTGAATATCTTGCAAAAATCAACGTAAAGTGCATCCCTCATCCCTCCGTATAGTCCGGATTTAGCCCCATGTGGTATTTTCTATTCCCTAACTTAAAGAAGCGCCTTCGTGGGAGGCATTATCCATCATCAGAAGCAATGGTGAAGGCTGCGGAGGCGATTTTTAAGGATCGCAAAAAGTGGTTTCCAGCATGTCTTTGAAAACTAGCAGAAACGCTGGGACAAGTGCATCGCATTCAGGGGAGACTATTTTGAGAAAGACCATCAAAATTATGAGGATGAGTAAAGGTACGTTGTCAGAAAAAAGTTGTGATCATTCTTTATTGAAGAGCACTCGTATAAAAATGAAGACAGATCCTTCTGCCTTCTTAAATAGATGAATATAATGTATGTAACTAATACGCTTTAATACAGTTTATGTTGCTGTCAGCCTGTAAGCATCTTTCACATTATTCGCCGCTTTAAAAAGAGGACCGATGATTTTCAAGTATATCAAACATATGTTACCATCGTTCATGAGAATTGTTGACAGAGGAACAATAACTTTTATTTACGAGGTTGTATTACGTGGTAAACTCTATTCAAGGAATTATTTTGTGCTTTATAGAAACTATAATACGTGAAGATTATTCTTTGTGAAAGAAAAATTAGAGAGTAATAAATATGTTAATAATTTTGTTAACAGATATGAGCTATACAAATACTAATCAAACGACTCAAGTTTTGGTTTAGGCCCCGAGAGTTCAAAATAGTTTAAATATGTGGTTTAAAAATCGATATGGACATGTTAAAATAAATAAGAAAAGAAATGGTTAAAATTTAGGTCATGATGTGACGCAATATGTAAGTGATATGACGTGAATGTTTTATGATTGGTAGTTTTAAAAATGAGATTATCTAATGTGCGACATGGACCAGAAAAAATTAAGTTTGATTAGTAGTGATGGCAACGAGAGGATGAAAAATCAGTAATTTTGGTAAAACAGCTAGGAAAGAAAGCGTCTTTTGATGAAAAAATGTTAAGGTGAACAGAGGTAAATTTAGTGTCGCGACGAAACCTTGGAAAAAAATAATATCAGTTTTCTGTTAATTATAATCAAGGTGTACCATACTATTGTCAACTTTTACAGGAAAAATTGTATAAATAATACAAATTAAATTGAACATGTTGATATTTTTAAAGTAAAAATAATTTATTGGTTTCGGAGTTTATTTAGAAAATGTATCCTTTCATTCGCGATCACGTTCGAAAATTCAAGAGTTCTCATAGCTCAGACTCAGCAGATTCGGAGATCTTTTTTGTATACATCGATACATCTGAGTGCCAGATCTGAACCGAAGATTCAGATCGGGAAGAAGTAGCAGCTCGTGGCTCCATTGTCACCATCCAGGTGCAGTGAATACGAGCCTGGGTTAATAAGTAATGCCTCCTATTTTTTTTCTCTTTTAATTGACAAGAAAATTTAATCCAATTTACATAGCTTGAAAACTACTACATTGACGATTAATTTGTCACTATTCAATATCATTTCCGTACTTTTCCACAGTTTCGGTCCACCTTTTAACAAGGGCATGTATTCTAGTGTGGTAAAACACACGGTCTTGCTTCCTAAGCCATTGACGCACGGACGTTTTCACAGCCTCCTCATCTTCAAAATGAATCCCACGATGAGCTTTCTTTAGTGGCCCAAACAGATGGAAGTCTGATGGTGCCAGGTCAGGGCTGTATGGGGGGGGGGGTGAGGTAAGACTTGCCATCCCAATTTCTCAATTTCTGCAGTGGTGTATCGGCTGGTGTGTGGTCTTGCATTGGCATGCAACAGAAGAACATCCGCCATAGTTTTTGTTGGGCAAACTCGGTGAAGATGTGCTTTCAGCTTTATGAGAGTTCTGACGTATTGGGCAGATGTTATGGTGCATCTCTGCTCAAAAATATCAACCATAAGCACACCCTCTGCATCCCAAAACACTGTCGCCATAACTTTACCTGCCAACTGCTGAGTTTTGATTTTTTTCTTTTCTTCGGTGACGTTGTGTGACGGCATTCCAATGACTGCCTCTTAGATTCAGGTTCAAAAAATGAACTCACGTTTCGTCTCCAGTAACAATTTTTTTTCATAAACTCCTCTCCCTCCAAATTGAAGCGCTGCAAGTGTTCGGAAGCTATTGTTTTCCTTGCTTCTTTGTTTTGGACGGTTAAAACTTTTGGTACCCAACGTAAACAAACTTTTGAGTAACCCAGTTGTTGAATAATCGTGATCACACTGCCTTTACTGATGGGGGTAATGCGACACAATTCACCTGTTGTTACCTGGCGATCACCACGAATGATCTCATCGATTCGCTGAATGTTGCATGGAGTCACTGCAGTCACGGGCCTGCCACTTCGCTTTTCATCTGCGAATGGTGTTTGCCCTTCAGCTTCGTTACAGCGACGAACACATCGTCTAACAGTGCTGACATCCACCGTTGCGTCACCATACACATTTTTTAGCATTTTGTGAATGCGAATTGGCGTTTCACTTTCCGCAGTCAAAAATTCAATCACAGAACGCTGTCTAATACGAATGTCGATGTCAGCCATTTTTCAAGAGGATACAGTATTGCCACCTGTTGACTTAGTAAGTTACTACTGCAGGGGAGTGGAGAAGTTTTGAGGAATTCAAAGTTTTCACATAACTTGCTTGTTCAGGGAAAAAATGGGAGGCATTTCTTTTTGACGCACCCTCGTACAAACCACAACCCCAGTTGGGACAACATCAGGTGAGAATATTCCCATTCCACATGATCTGTGAAGCAGTCCGTATCAGGTAGAGACATTGACGTGGCATACCAATTAATATCATGAGACATAACATAGGTACAAATATAAATAATATATATGTTGAGAGCAGTCACGCCCGCATCTTGAAAATTTCTGTCCTACTTGAATATAGTGAAAGTTTATTCAAGAACTAGCGAGTTAACAATACCAAGCATAGAAGGTAATTAAACTCCCTGTTTGCAAACTGGTAAACAACCAGCCTTGCTCTATTGTCTGCTATGCCTTGAAGGTACTTTGGCCTCGATGGACAGAGTCTTTCACATATACCCATACGTGATATGGACAAGAGACCGTAGGATTTTTATCATGAGGGGTGGAAGCATGAGCGAGTATAATTATCTTGGTTGTGGGGAAAAGAGAAAGTTTAGAGGACTGATCTCCAACATGACAAATTCGGACCTTTTTCGGAAGAGGGGATAACAACCAGCCAATGTAAAATTAATATTTGTTCACATGACTTATCCACCTTCCCAAAATTCAGTAGGAGGGGGGTGATTGGAAGATGATAGAAAAACGTTCCAGCAGAAAAGACACTATACACGCTAGTGATGGATTGACGTGCGACGTTCCGCGACTAGAAACAATATCGCCTGTTATCGCCTGTGAATAATTCGCGCATGAAGTTCCGCGCCAAGGAAATCGAGTACTCCTCAAAGACACTGTCATTCACTTCGCGGTTGGTTACGCGAAACGCGACGCAAGACGCGACGCTACTGAGACTCAACATCCCATCAGATGGCGAGCACACACGGAAGATTAAGAATCCTAATAAAGTTATCTGTATCTAGGAATCGAGGTGTTTTCCTTCACAGACCAACAACGAGTCAGGGCGTACCAAACCCTGAATTTACAGGTGAGAGTCTCATGTCTAGCTATACCGAAGCAAACCCCGACTTATGACCAAAATCCCACGATCGTTAATTCTCCATCTATCAGCGACTAACCATATGAGGTGTTGAATGACCGAAGGGTCATACCACGTGGTTCCCATCGGGCAGAACCGCCTCATCGGCGCAACGCGGGGCATCTAAATCGTCGTCTTCAAACAGCGTATTTTCAGCACCATAATTCCCGTTACACGTCTTAAGCTTTTAGCATTTAGTTTCTTTGTGTTTTCCGGTTCCTCAGCGTCCCTGTCTGTCAGACTGATGTATCCTAAATTTTACAAACATATTACAGCATTGAACCAAAATGAACATTAGTGTCCTCAAAGGATGTCGTCTCATGAATATCAGCAATATGATTTTGAACACATCGCGTACTAAAATGTTAATTTTATGTTTGATGATGCATCAGCAAATGCTTTTAATTACTATCCTTCACTTTAATTTGGATATCTATGTATATGTAAGATATATAAGAACTGGAGAAATGTGAGTTCTAAAACCTTTTGTCCGCTAAAGGAAACATCACTGTAATGTCATAACTTTATGTCTATGAAGCGCGCTTCTGCCCCGCCTCACGTGGCAGGAAATACAGAGGCCGACGGAAGCATTGGAATAATATAACATGTAACACTGCACGTACTATAAATACTGTAATATTTATCTGGCAGCGTTGAATTGCTAAACGTGTAAACATTAACCTTTTGTGTCTCGGAAACAATATTTAAAATATCACGTTGAATGTATTTATTACACAATCTGTACTGTATTTATTCTATTGCCCCTCTTATTGGAGGACATAAGTACTCGAACGTACCCAATCGAACAGAGAGAAAGGTGGTTGAACGTGCCTTACACGCCACTACTACACAGCAGTTGTGTTTATGCTACGCCTCGAGACAGTGTGCTCAAAGTTATTCCGCCGATTGTGAACTCACAGGTAATATGGGACGTAAAGGTAAGGAGACAACGGTGGCAGAGAGGAATATCGTGATAAATATCTACAAACAAAACAAATCTCTTTCTGAAATTGCCAAAATCATTAATAGAAGCAAAACTAGTGTTCTGCATAATTCAAGGCTTCAAACAGACAAATACTGTTGTAAATAAACCTAGAAATGGCGCTCCTTCTAAACTCACCACCAGAGACAGGAGGCAAATAATAAAAATGGTGAAGCAGAATCCGAGATGCACTGCATCTGAGATTAGAGGATGCCTTGAGTAATATTCTGGCACTGTGATTCACACCAGAACAGTTGAACGGGTTTTAAGTAGTACTGGGTACAATGCTCGCGTTTCTAGGAAGAAACCGTGTATTAATAAGATGAATAAGAAAAAGCGTGTAGAATATCCTAAACAGTATGTGGTGAAACCAACAGAATTCTGGGATAAGGTTCTCTGATCGAACAGAGCAAATTCTGCTTACACAAGAGTGATGGACGTCTTAAAGTGTGGAGACTGCCAAATACAGAATGGGAACCTAAGAACTTGGTAGCTACATTGAAACATGGTGGCAGTAGTGTGATGGTATGGCGCTGTATAGCTTCATCTGGCTTTGGGGAACTGGTGTTCATAGGTCTAATCATGGACAGATTTGAATACAACAGGATTCTTGGAAACAATCTTAAAAAGTGTGCAGTGAAGCTAGGATTAGGGCATGATTATTACGTCCAGCAGGACAATGATCCGAAGCATACTGCTTTGGATCGTGTACAACACTTCTCACACTCTGAAGACACCGCCTCAATCTCCAGATTTAAATATTATAGAAAACATCTGGAAGGAACTCGAGGAACGTGTGAGGAAGCATCACATCAGAAGCAAGGACCATGTGGAAGAACTTTTTCAAACAAGGAGGAGAAATATGGATTGTGCAGTCACTAAACAACACATACAATGCCCAAACGATTATCATCAGTAATTCAAAGAAAGGGAATGATAACTAAATACTAGCTGCTCTTTGTTCGAATACTTATGTCCAGATGTAAACTAACCGTTTAATTTCTCCTTGTAGTACAAATTAGTATCAGTTGATATTTATGAGTTTATATGTTTAATGGAATACAAATTTATTTTGTACCAGTTATATTTACGTATGCTTACTCTGCGTAGCTTTAAAATAATATAAGTAATGAGTATTTTTACGTTCGAATACTTGTGTCGGCCTGTGTATGTGGTGCACATCATTAAAAGAGTTTATTTCGCTACATCAGTTTTGCAAAGACCGTATCTCTGAGGTATAATGAAGATCTACTTTATCTTTGTGCATGTACTAGCACAAACCATAGCATTAAGCGTGATTCTATTAGTTCTTCATCCAGAGTCAGTTTTTGGAAGAAGACTGGATAGCAAGCAATTTGTAGGTTGTACGGGGGATGTTCGCTAATTCTGGACTCTTCGGGTTTTATCAGATCAAAGTCATTTATAAATTATTAAACCAATTAAAATACCGTAGAAATAAGTATCCTGCTTGCCTAGCTTTAGAACTGCTGCTGGGGAAAACCGATGGCAAAAATAGTTGAGAGCTGGTGAATAATTTGTTACGAACGTTATGCTATGTTCTCTGGTGGAGATAACTCCACAAACCAGTAAGCATCCTATTTTAAAGGTTTATCGGAAAGTATATAATTAATGAGAACGTTCGACTTTAACGCCACACCGCTGCAGGAAGGACGAGTATGTGGGCGAATCCTGGCTGATCCTGTGGTTGCGGAACATCTGGTGAGCAGAAAATAATTACCTTCCGCTCCTTCTTCCTCCGCTGTGATTTATGGGTTCGTTTCCATGCGGTGCTCCATTGCATGCTGCATTCATTTAGGCTGCAGTGGTGGGCAATTGATCATGAACTCTAGTGGGGCATGCCGAAGCGCACGAACAATTGAAAGGCAGCTGACTGCTTCTTTAGACTTCATTCCTTTTACTTTTAATTGCAACAACTTTATTGCCAACTACCAAGACCTGCAGCTTTACTCACATTATTAGTTGAATTATTAGGTGCCTTTCAAACTTTCTTCGCTCCCTCCCTTCTCTTTTATGTATACTTGTTCAGGTAAATCTCCAAAGACTACTTAGACACCTAATTTCTTCTCCTGTGGCCTTTCTAACTTTACAAGATAGGGAGAGTCCAAGCAAATATTATGAACTGTAGGTAACATTTTGGTGTAGAAAATTGCTTACTAAATAATAACTTCTGTAACCGTTCAGATATCTTGAAACCATGATATTAAACATTTTTATTCTTTCATATTGATTAAATTCAGTATTAAACAGAAACTTACGCTTGCTTTTCTTTCAGAATATCAGTATTACAGCAATAAAAATGTAGTGATCATACTAGTTCTGCTTCATACGTAAATATAAAACATGAATAAACTTAAACAATTCATCCCATTTATGACGGGGTAAGATGCCGTGAGTTACGCGACCTACGTGCTGCGTTCATGTTCACACTACTATCTGGACGACAGTCTTTCAGATGATCAATCCTGGATGTGGTTGAGAGCAATAATATAACCACCATCATCTTCTTCAAGGATTGGGCTCTGTGATAGGTTCGTTCTCTTCAAGAGCCTACTGATCCTTCCAGCGTAGAGCTGGGCGTCCCATATCTCTCTTTCCCTTCGGCATATAATCTAAAACTCTTCTTGGAAGTCATTCCGCGTCCATTCTTAAAATATGATTTTTCCATTCATTTTTGTTCTTTATTATTTTACTGTTTAAATTAAAAATCCCAAGCTCTTTTCATATTTTTACATTTCTTACGTGGTCTATTCTTTTATAACCTGCCAGGCTTCTCAAAAATCTCATCTCTGCCGATTCTAGCTGTTTGCGTTGGTTCTTTGCCAGTGTCCATGTTTCGGAACCGTTGGGACTGTCATTATCTTATAAAATTTCTTCTGTGTTTCCTTTCGTGTTTTCTGTTCAGCGTTCTTATTATAGTCACACACATTTGATTGAATCCTTTTAATTTCACCTCCATATCCTTGTTATTTGCTACTGCTAGTGTGTAGCCTAGATAGTTCTATTATTTTATAGTTTATGACTATTTTTGCTCTTATGTTGTTCTTTCCTTTAAAAGCCATTACTTTAGTTTTGTGTTCTGAGATTGAAAGGTTACATGTTTCCGCTATGTTGTTTAAACTATATACTGCTCTTTGCATGTCATCTTCTGAGTGGGATATTATCACTTGCTCATCAACAAATAATACTGTATTTAAAATTATGTTTCAATTCAGTACATTCTGTTTTATACTTTGCTGCCATTCTGATACCATATTACCAATATAGGTATTAAAGAGTATAGACTATAGAGGGCATCCTTGTCGTACTCCTTTATTTATGTCCACTGCTTCTGTTTTCCTTCCATAATATAACCATATGTTCAGTTATTAACTGCGTTTTATTCTGGATGTAAAAGTGTTAAGGAAACTAAGGAAGTTATTTCCTTTGCACTTTTCCTTCGTATTCCTAACTCTTTTGCCTGATACGCCCTTTCTAATAATTAATGGGAATCTGAACTCATTACCTTCATGCATTATTTTTCCATCCTCAACAACGTATCATAAGTTCAGAGTCTCACTGCTAAGAAATCGGAATCAAAACGTGGGCTGCTTGGGAAATGTTCCCTTTGAAAGTGCATTAAGGTACACATTCACTTTAATAATTATATCATATATTTTGATTGGCCATTGACATAACATTGTATAAAAATCCAGTCTTCAGTATTTCTGCTGTAGCACTTCTGATGACGTAGCTAGGAAGTCCTTACATCTCTCTTTCTCTCTTACACATACTGTTACATTTAATTTCTTCCTGTACCTACTTCTAAAGCTCATTTGATAGCTTCGTATTCCTGTCTAACATCTATTTTAGAATATTACGTACATATATTCCACGTATAAGATCATAATATATTTTGTGTGCTGTTTGGGATGTTATTTGGAATATTTATCCTATGAAAGGGTAGAGTCAGACTGAAAAATTCAATGCCATAGGCGGGATTCGAATTACAGATCTTCCGGTCTCCGAAAGGCTGTTCTTAACCATTGAGCTACTATGGCCAATGTACCAGCATGACATTAAACTCTCCAGAGTTTAATTCAGCCATTTGGTTATATATGGGGATATATGTAAATTCCCTAATCCACATATACCTATATTTGTGTTTGTGTCAAAGTCGCTATAATAAGTTAAATTATTATTTGCATTAAGACTTAATAACTTTCAGCAGTAGCTTGCCTAACGCTATTAGTTTGTTTAGTATTGCAATGAATACATTACAATTTTACTTTATATAACATCAAACCGCCAATATATCTGACATTAACATAAAATATTTATATCACCATACTACAAAGAAAAGACATTTTAAAAGGAAATTTTTAAGATTTTGACCAAACATAAGGGAACCGACAGACTTCGCGAGCAATAGCGGGACCCAAGTCTAGTAGAAACTGGAATCTCAAGAGGGAATAAAGGAAGGAAAAAGAGAAGTAAATGTGTAGAAGATTATATTCTCATGGGATGATGTGATTTTATGAAGCTCCACGCTGTCGCGACATTTGAAGAAGTTCTCTTTATATGTATGTCGCTTTTATGAAGTCGTAGGTTACTGTGACCTTTGTAGAATACACCCTAAAGGAATTAAGTTTCCGTTTGAGATAAAAAATTACATTGGAGCCGAAAATTAATTTGTACTTTTCTCAAGGCCATGGCCCCGAATCAAGATGAAGAAACTTGGCGTTGTTTGAGCAATCATTATCATTTCTGTTCTTCTTTCCATATGCTTTATATCTATTGAGTAATTTATGAAATAAAGTATTTACACTTTTAAATAAAAGTTGTTCGCATTCCTTTTTAGAAGAACAAAATTATTAAATATTTTTTAAAATATGTTAAAATGCATCTTGTTTTCTTGGTCTCCTTTGGTAGAAGACAATAACAAGTGTTATATTTTTAGCGTCGTCTTACAGAAGAAGATTCAATTACTGAATAATCTTTATATGCAGATTTCAGAAAAACGTCTTATCATGCTCAAGTTGTTCTCGGGAAGCAAGTCAGGTGAAAAGACGATTATAAATCGACGTTTCGGGAGTGTGCATCTCTCCCATCATCAGGATATTTATTAAATGCTATAACCACAAACGAATCACTGGATATAACATAAATATAAACATAGACAAAACACTATCAAAATTCGCATTACTGAACAAAAGACTGTTTTCAGTAAATTAAATGCCAGGCCAGGAGATGGGGCGAGTATAGAAAATTAATTGGATCAAAGAAACGTAACAACTTAATTATCAAGCGGTATTGATTTGTGCTTCTTAAGTCGGCGGATTTCCATTTTAAGGCCGGTTTCCAAGAGGAGCTGAACTGAAATCCAGCATCACGATCAAGTGTGCTCCTCTCGGAGGAAATGGCAAAAGCCTCCATAATTCGCGTCTCGTTTTAAGAAGAACAGGGGTTATTGATTCGCGTTGCCTTAACGACAAACGCTCCCACACATATATTTCATATTCATAACTCACTCTAAATCTCACGGCCTTCTTTCAGTCATTAATAAATCTCGTTCACATCAAAAACATTTCCAACAATTTATATTGATTTCTTCTTAAACATTTTTGAAATAAATTTGAAATAACAAATGTAAAAAATTATAATAACGACGATGATATTTGGGGCTTGAAATTAATACCTGTTTCAAGCGTAACAATTAAATTTAGAAATTGTAATTTAAGGATCTTAAAATATATCCCTTATTTTATGAAAATTTTAAATTATTATTTACATTTTAATTATATTTCATTTCTTGGATGAATTTATTGTGAGGCAAGAAGTGTTTTCCCTTTGCTAGAAATAAAAGGCAAAAATATACACAGGCAATTGTGACGTATGGCAGCTTGCGCAATTTGACTCTATGTGTGGCGCCAAAGGTTTATAAACTCTTTTAACAGCAGTAGTAATTTCCTTGACCAAAATACTGTACAGAGATGGGATATGTATGATATCTACCAATTTCTTGTCCATAGTCAAGTGACAGTTCACCTTACCTTTTTATACAAATTTTTTATTGATCGATCAGCAGTACAATGCTTTACAGACCAGAGTGAAAAGAAGGTAACATAACAATACATTAAAGAACAATAAGACTCAGGGGTAGGCTAACGGGCCGCCCCATAACTACATTAATTTAGAACTCCAAAAATACACGCTGAGAAACTATGTCAATATTGGAGATGTAAGACACACATCAAGCACTAGAATCACTGGAATCAGGTCCTGTGGTAGTCTCCTCTTTAAGCGTGAGGGATGGCGCGTGCGCACACCGATGTTATAATGTACAGCTCCTGGAACTTATTGCAGCGTGGAAAAGAAACGAGGGCGCCCTGCGTATATAGTCGTGAAGAGGTAATAGTCCTAGTTCATGATGGAGCTGCTGATTACGGCTGAACCATGGAGCGTTGGTAGCGATGCGCATGAAGCGATTCTGTATAACTTGAAGGCGACGCAGATGACATGTGTGTGCGGCCCCCCACACTTGGCAGGCACAAGTAATAAGCGGACGAATGAGTGATCTGTAAAGTAACAATGAAGACTGTAGGCTGAGGCTGGAACGGCGATGCAACAGAGGTGAGAGTTTTGAAAGTCACCCGGAGGCCAGTGATATAATATGATCGATGTGAGCACGCCAGGTCAGTCGAGAGTCCAAAAGCACTCCAAGATATTTAACGGGAGTTGTAGTGGGGAGCCAAGGGGCATTGTTCCTGTAGATACACAACGGAGGATGTGGAGTATATCGGCGAAGAGTGAAGATTTTAGCTTCGGTTTTCTGAGGGTTCAAAGAGATCCGCCAACTGCTGAACCAATAAGTTAGGCGATCTAAAGAGAGCTGTAGTACTTGTGCGTGCTGGAGATTAACATGAGAATAATATAGTACTGTGTCATTAGCGTCAAGAGCTAAAGAAGTCGGAGCCAAGTCAGGAATATCAGAAATGTATATATTAAATAGAGTCGGGGCCCTGTGGGACACCTGCGGTAATATTACGTGGGGATGAAAGCATTCCACCAATGCGCACTGAAAAGTTGCGGTCGTAGAGGAAACTGTGGATTAGATGTGATAAGTAATTAGGAAGACCGATGCGGTAGAGCTTAATGAGCAAGCCATCATGCCAAACTCTATCGAATGCCTGTGCTACATCAAGGAAAACAGCCGTGGTATACTGATGGGCCTCGAAGCCGTGGACAATTGACTGATTTTATCGTAAAAGCTGATGGGCAGTGGAATGTTTGTGACGAAATCCAAATTGATAAGGCGGAAGAACATGGTTATGATTAAGGTAAGACAGAAGACGGCGATGAATTACTTTTTCAAACAGCTTGGAGAGGGTCGGCAACAGACTTATAGGACGATAGCTTTCGGGGAGGTGTTTGGGTTTATTGGGCTTATGGAAGACTGCTATATTGGCAAACTTCCAGGTAGGAGGAAAATAGCCGAGGCGTAGACAGTCATTGAGGATGGATGACAAGTATGCAACTGCTTTTATGGTGAGCTTCTTGATAACAATGTTAGGAACCAAGTCGTGCCCGGGAGATTTCTTAAGAGGAAGGGCTCGAATCAGGGAAGATAGTTCCCGTGGGCTTGTAAATGAAATCCTTTGTGATACTGTGGGTTGAGTGCGATAGGTATGTAGCTCCTTTTCAAGTCTGCAATAGTCTCATCATCGGCTGATAAAGGAAGAGCAAACACACGCTCAAAGTAATCGGCCAAAATTTCACACTTGGTGGGAATATCTGTAACCAGTCTATCACCCTTAAGATTTAAGAATATCAGATGTTTTTGAAGCGCATTTCTATTTTTATAGTGATGTTTTATTTCTCATATGGTAAAAAACATTTAGCATTTTGTACTTTTATTAAAATATTTTTAAAATTCAGAAAACTGGAATAAGGCATTCCGAGTAATGATCTATATTTGCCGATGGCTTGTAAGCACATTTAAAATCAACAGCTTAAAAGTAAACCTAAATAAGAGAATATATTATATTGGGAGAGAAGAACATTTGAAAGTAAATAGCATGCACGACAGTTAAAACGTTAATATTTTAAATACATTGCGTTTGTTATTGGCAAATCTAGTACCTGCGTAAAGGATAGTTTTAATCAGAGAATGAATCTGACTATGAAAGCAATTAGTGTACTGTACAGCAGGGATCTGACAAAACGTGGAGAGAAAAAATGTTTAATAAAATATAGTCTCAGGTTGTACCGCAACTGCTGCGCTCTGGCTGACGCACCTACTTACGTGAGTCATGCGTACGAATTGTGTATGCAGTTATAGAGAACGAATATTTTAGTATAAGGAAGAATTTCGTAATTATCATTCTCCTCATAGCAATAACATTGTGCTATCATTGCAGTCAAAATCTGCGCTGGTAATCGAAATCGCTTCACTGGTACGTTTACCAGTGGTCTCCTTTTACATGTTCAGTAAATTGTGTAATAAATAATAAAAACATGTGGAAACGATTTGTAACGACAGAAATGAATAGAATGCAAAGAAACATGAAATACGAGTACTTAGAATAACTTTTATAAGAAATGAAATTTTGCAGAGGAAATCATTCTGGATAAGAAGGGAGATCTTTGGAAAGTAGAGAATAGTAATTGATTTTATCTGCTGGCGTAATCTAACACATTTGTAATACCGCATATCTTCCCATCTATTGCCGGTATTATATTCCAAACATTACGGTATCGTAGAGATATATTCTTCCATTAAGCTGTAACGGAGCAGCATCCTTAGTTAGAAAAAGCACAAAATGCGTTTTCAAATCACAAAAACATTTTTGTTCATAAAAAAAAGAGAACGGTTTTGTCCAGAACTAATGTCCAGAGAGGAGATAGTTACCGAGCAGTAGTGCACTGTATAATTTTCGCTATTTGTATCTCACGACCCCGAGGTTTAATGTGATGCACTCTATAATTACACTCGCTACATACACTGGTAATAACACAAGTAAGAAAATCATTCTAGGTTATTTTTCCTCCACATTCAACCATTCATTTAAAGTCATAGAGCCTATTTTATGGCATCTGCAGCAAAAGTCGGAGCAATGCCCATAAAAATAATTCGTTTTTTTTTTATAATTTAATGTATAGTTAACGAAAACGTAAAAGAAAAGAAAAGGAAAGAGAAAGAAAGGGAACAAATGAAAAACGACTGCTAACAAATGAAGTACTTGAGTTTAGGTTTTTCAATGCATTTCTTCAAAAACGGAAGGTTTTTGGATATTACGTATAGCTTATACTAGACTTATAGTACACCACATATTATGTATTGCAGTACGTTATATATAAATTCATAGTGATTAATTTATTATAAACCTGTGACATGGGTGATAACTCTATATAATTTGGTCTATTACTTCAAAGCTTTCTGATCCTTATTACTTATAAAATTAAAATCAAATCAAGTGCAGAAATATGATGCGTTTGATTTCCGATACGAAAGGAAAGGTAACACAGTAATATTAAGAATTCCTCGAGATATGGGCATAAAAGTTTTGACCCCTTATAAAGTTCTTATAATATTAACATCTTAAACCTGTCCACTAATTTACTTTTAATTTCCCCTGTGTATGTGCAACTAAACGTTATCGGGCATTTCAGTCAGAATTCTAATTTAAATTGTATCAACAAATTTTCATCAATTTGGTATATAGAATTGCAGTTTTTTACATGCATTAGTCTATGCCTTTTTATACATACAAGCCTACGGAGAGAAGACGAAATACATGGCTAAAAATAACATTTGCGTTACTCTTCATAGTGAATTCTTATATTGCTATTGTGTGATACTATACTATAGCCCAAAATATAAATTACAGCACGAGCATATGATTACAAACACATTGAAATATAAATTAATATCACTCATTGTAAGTAAAATCCCTATTCCACTCCGTACCGATGGTCAATTAGAGTTCAAGTCTTCTAGAAGACACCGTCATTTTCCATTGCTTCTATATACTTTTTTGCCAGAACTATCGTCCAGCTGTTAGGTTAAGGAATCCATTTAACATACGATATAAATAATTTCGCCGCTGGCAAAACAAACATAGAACAGAATGCTAACGCAAAACTTTTATGAACAATCAGTTTTACATTTTTTGGACAAATCACGTTTGTGAATGGCTTACGATCGGGAGTTTAAAAAATGGGACATAAAAGACCAGGGTAAAATCTGTAACATGAATACCTAACACATTTTTATTTTTACTTAGGTATATGTGACAGGTTCTGAAGCAGAGTATTAACCCCACGTTCAAAGTGATGAGAGTTACCTAATATTTGTAATCTCAGGATAACGAAAAATCGCAGAAATACCTTTTAAGTATCAAATTACGTTCGAATGATTACCTCTCTATTTTAGGTGTGCATGTTATTCATTAAGCCTTTGAAGGGGCTGTGTATTTATAACTCAAATATTAGCTTCATATAAGAAATTAAAAATAGGCAAATTTCCGTCAATCTGAAATACCTCTTTTTTCTAAATACTTATCTGTTGAATGCGTGCTACATCAATGCTAGTATTGCAAATCGTGAGAAACTTATCCAGTCAAAGAGGCTTTATTATGTTTTCGCAGATTCATATTTCATGAAAAATGCCCTCTCTTATGAACTATTTAATAAGACAGTAGTGTTCATAAACTTCCAGAGAAGTATATGACCCATCTACGAGGGTGGGTCAAAAAGTAATGCCTCCTATTTTTTTCTCTTTTAATTTCCAAGAAAATTGAATCAAATTTACATAGATTGAAAACTGCAACATTGACGATTAATTTGTCACTATTCAATATAATATCCGCCCTTTTCCACAGTTTTGGTCCACCTTTTAACTAGGTCATGTATTCCAGTGTATCCCATTGACGCGCGGACGTTTTCACAGCCTCCTCATCTTCCAAATGAGTCCCACGATGAGCTTCCTTTAGTGGCCCGAACAGATGAAAGTCTGATAGTGCCAGGTCAGTGCTATATGGGGGTGAGGTAAGACTGGCCATCCCAATTTCTCAATTTCTGCAGTGGTATAACGCCTGGTGTGTGGTCTTGCATTGTCATGCAAAAGAAGAACACCCGCCACAGTTTTTGTTGGGCGAACTCAGAGAAGACGTGCTTTCAACTTTTTGAGAGTTCTGACGTATTGGGACAGAATTTATTGTGCATACCTGCTCCAAAAATCAATTATGAGCACACCCTCTGCATCCCAAAACACTGTTCGCATAAGTTTCCCTGCCGACCGCTGAGTTTTGAATTGCTTTTTTCTTCGGTGACGTTGTGTGATGCCATTCCATTGGCTGCCTCTTTGAATCAGGTTCAAAAAATGAACCCACGTTTCGTCTCCAGTAACAATTTTTTCCAGAAACTCCTCTCCCTCCAAATTGAAGCGCTGCAAATGTTCGGAGGCTATTGTTTTCCCTGTTTCTTTATTTTGGGCGGTTAATATTCTTGGTACCCTACGTGTAACCCAGTTGTTGAATAATCGTCATCACACTGCCTTTACTGAGGGAGGTAATGCGACACAATTCACCTGTTGTTACCCGGCGATCACCACGAATGATGCTATCGACTCGCTGAATGTTGCATGGAGTCACTGTAGTCACCGGCCTGACGCTTCGCTTTTCATCTACCAATGGTATTTGCCCTTCAGCTTCGTTACAGCGACGAACCCATCGTCTAACAGTGCTGACATCCACCGTTGCTACATCATACACATTTTTTAGCCTTTCGTGAAAGCGAGTTGGCGTTTCACCTTCCGCAGTCAAAAATTCAATCAGAGAATGCTGTCTAATACGAATGTCGATGTCAGTCATTTTGCAAGAGGATGCAGTGCTCCCACCTGTAGACTTAGGAAGTTACTACTGCAGGAGATTGGAGAAGAAGGTTTGAGGAATTGCGCCAAATTCAACTTTTCACATAACTTACTTATTTAAGGAAAAAAGTTGGAGGCATTCCGTTTTGACCCACCCTCGTAATTCCTGATCCGCAGTGTACAATGTGAATTTAATTGTTGTAGGAAAATGCCTACTCCGAAATATAGGTATCTATGTCACCTCTGGAACATTTGAGTCACAATTTCAGCCGTGATACATCGGTCGGCAAGTATGAGGTACAGCAAGACGGTTTGAAACTTTATAAATACTGCACAGACCGATAAATAACGTCTTCTAGTAGTGTCAGAAAGTGCTACCGCCACCAACAGCATAACAGTAAAAGAGTTTAAAATTGTATTCCAAAGGTAGAGAAATATTTCTTGTCTTCATCATTATATCGTCACAATGGGACAATTGAACCTGTGCTACAAAATCGAACATATTTAAGGACATATGGTCATTCATTATACTGCCGGAACTATTTTATATCATACTAGTATGTTTTAAAACCAAATAAAGGATTATTGTGTGATACACGATCACTTTAATGGACACCTGAATAATTTAACCTTTTGAATGGAAAATGATACCACTTTAAAGAGCATAACCAACCAGATATAGAGGATGCAGATATTGAGTAAGTTTTGAAATTCGTAGAAGTTATCAATGGTTCCAAGCTAAATTGGAGGTGCTTTGATTTCAAAACTGTTTCCTAAATACAGTTCCTGGGATAAGAATAACGCTGCGACTTTCATATTTAAATGAAACTAAGATAATTTTTATAGGTTATTATATATTTAGTTTTCCTGTTTTGTGTACTTCATAAGGTCATTTTTGTATTTTAGTTTATTTATATCGTTATTTTGGGTGTATTTGTTAAATGTATAAATTGTATAAACTATTTTAATACGTAAAATTGCCTTTGAAAATTAAATGAAAATAAATGAATAAATACTTTTCAGGCGAAATCTCGATATTGATTTTTGAGTGGTTTACATACTTTCCCTATCTATTACGTACGTCTTAGAGAGAGTGAAACGATTTGTCCATATTTCTTTTTTGTTTATTTCTTATCTCCATCTTTTAGCTCAGCTAAACTCACGAATTCTTTCGATGTGGACATAATAAAGCCACGGGTTTTATTTTCATGTTGAGAAAAGTTAATGAAAAAGCTGCAGCCAATCCCACGAAAATAAAGGAGATGCAGGGAAAGATAATGAACATGTTATTTGATTAATGGTGCCCAGCAAAGCTAAGAAAACGAAGGTGTTGCTTTCAGGTCAGATAGGTGAATTAAAACCTTCCACGCCTCTACGTGTATTTGCTTCTCCTTGTTCTGTGGCTTACTACTTTTAACATGTACTCTTGCGGTATGCTCAGCAAATACTCCTCTGCTGTCAAATATGTACATGGTAGAATGACTGTAATTTATTTCACTGGTGAAAAATATCGTAGTTCGCAAGTGTTAGTACAGGCTGCTTCAAAAAGTGTTACTCAATAGGTTACGCTCTGGTGCATAATAATGAACTATTCAAAGACTTCAGGGAAGAAATATGGAAAGAAACAACAAATAGATGAAGTGATTATGATAATAATTCTAGTAATATTAATAATAACAGTAATAGTAATAACAAACAATAAGAAAGCCCCGAGACGTAGTTCGGAAGATAATATAAAATATTAATACTAGAAAGCAACTTGAGATGGGATTGCTTCTTCTTCTACCACGAATTTCCTGTCAATTATTTATATTCATATGATTCACATAATCAAGCGGTGTCGGTTAGTACGTTTCGGCGAGACGATGAAATTTGGTACTTGGGGCAACTGTTGAGATCATATATATTCGTAGAGTGTTTCATCCTTTCCTGGGACCCCAGGTTTTGGGTGGCTAAGGCAGGACTAGCCGATTTCAGATTTTGTATCATGTTGGTCCTTTTTTTCTCCTTTCCTCCTTTCTCCAAGGGCTAATTTTCGAAGAAAACCTATAGATCACTATATCACTACGTTCCCTCTCTTTGACTATTCCTAGTTCCTAAGAGGACTAGGAAGTGCATGCAGAAGTGCGCAACATTCGGAAGATTTGATTCAACTGATAAATAAAAAAAAAAAAAAAAAAAACGGCAGGCACCCTCTGGGTAAATGCAACACGCATCAAATTAGAATTATACCGAAAACACGAATAGACAAACGTATAATTATCCTATGTTAGGTATGTTCTATGGTTTACCAATTTTATTAAACCCGTTCAGAATAAATAGGCCATTCTCAGAAATTTCTAGATATGTTGTATTTACACGCTTTTCGTTTTTGAGCTGTGCCTTTTTCAAAAAAAAAAAAAAAAAAAAAAAAAAACTTTTGATATTTTTTCAAAAGTATATATTATGGATCATATAAATTCTATTACACATGAATAATTGGGAACGTAATTATATTTTTATGTAATTAATATTGATTTTTTGTTGAAGAAATTTAAGATATATATTTCGATATGAGTATTTCTTTCTTTGATTCAAGGGTGTTTCAAAAGTGTATTTCGCCCGCCTCAGTAGCGTAGATGGTAGCGTGTCTGCCTCACGTTCAAGAGGTCCCGAGTTCGAATCTTGGTTAGGGTGAGTTACCTGGATAAGGTTTTTTTCCGGGATTTTCCCTTATCCTGAAAGACGAATGTCAGGTAACTCTAAGCTCCTTGGGCCCTCGACTAATTTGAGCATCATTTCACCAATTTCATTCCGTCCGATATGACTTAACGTTGGAGGACGTAAATTACAAAAAAAGCGTATTTCCAAGAACTTTCAGAATTATTCGGAATATAAGACAGCTGAATTTTTATATATAATGCAATGCAAAACTTTCTCTACTTACTATAGATAGGCTGCGGATAAAGTAAAGGCGGCTTTATTTTTTTTTTTTTTTTAATTTTATTGTCAACAAAACACTCCAGTTTATTTTTTGGTATTATGGCCCTTAATTTTCCATTCCACATTAAAATAAATAAATATGATTAATCTTTAATAAACAGTTATCTCAAACAAAATATCTAGGAGTAATAAAAGAACAGCAGTTGGTATAGTATAGATACATAATATTCATACTTACATGCGCAGATGAACCCTTAGGTGCGTTTCGATCCTATTTGGATCTTTTTGGCAGACAATTCTCTTCATAGATGTATATGACGCATCCTACTTCTGCTTCTGCTTGGCGGTAAGGTTTATATTCGGTTACGTTTTCCTTTTTATGATATATTATGATGCTGAAGTGAGTGGACCTCTTTGGCTTTGAGCAGTTTTGGAGGTCAATTATTCCATTAGTGTTGCTTTAGTGTTTAATGGTTTATTATTGTATTATGTAAACGATTTTAATATTAATGTCCTTAAACTTCTCATGCATTTATTTATCATGATTTGAACTTTGTAAAAGAGCAAGTTCAAACTATTTAGAAAGAATACTTTTAAGCTTGCACTGCGAATTTTACCTATTGGAGATCGATATTGAAAATATTCATTGTTTTGGTCCGAGCTTCAGCTTCCTTGAAATGTAAGCTACTTTTAGTAAATGTACGTTTACGTATTCATTATTAGGCTCTGCTCTTTATCAAGAATGAATCATTGAGTTACTTGCCCAAAGTACTTACACTGTTAATGCGATTGGAAAGAAGTAATGCTACTGATTAGTAATTTGTTTATAGACAGAAGTTCCTGTATTTCATTAATTGTATTTTTGACATAATTGCTTATTAGTCCATGTTCTTTAGAGCTTGGGTCATTTGAGTTCCTACGAGAATGCACTTGCGCTGTGAATTTAACTAAAAGATCAAGTTATTCACAATAATCGAGAGTTTGAATGAATTCACTGTTTATATAACGTGCTATCAGAGTTATTACCCACTTTACTAATTTTTCATGTCTAGTACCTTTTCAATTATTCATATATAAAGGTTCTTAGTTTTCAGTTATTGTGATCACTGATCAGTAATGTATGATTACCTATACCTATTCTGAAAATGCAACTGTGTACTAAGTTGTTCTTCCATTATTCGGGTCATAAATAGTGATCATTAGAGAGCTGGTTTAGCTTTGTTTACCACGCTTCTTTACTAAGTTTAATCAGTCGTGTTCTTGCATTGTGTTCCACGGCAAAATAAGTTTTATTAATTGTTGCTGGGGTTTGTTACACGATTATTCTCTAGTTAATAAATTCTTAAAATACGCTCGCGCGTCGCCGTAACCGAGTGGTTTGACAGTTCGTTTCTCTAGGCAGATTTTCTCTGGATTTTCCGATTTTCTTCGCTATTTATTTCAATAACTACTCCATCATCTTTCTCATTCGTTTCATATCAACTTCCTCACTGTGATTTTACGATAAAGGATGCTCTTTCCTCCGTCCCTAGTTCTTAAACAGTCTTAAAATTAAGAAAGACCTGTGAGCAGTGAAATGTTATGTGTACGCATAGCCTGCATCTCAAACTTCATGCAATATTGCTGACATATTTACTCACTAAGGTTTTACGGAATGGGTCAGTTGGTTTACCACTATTAGCTAACAGCCCTTTCTAGGACAAGGCCGACGGCTCGGCCGCTGCATTCCCCATCTCTTCCCACCGTAGATGTCATGAGTGGGGTGGAGTACAGGAGGTTGGGACGTGGCTCCGATCTTTCCCGGCCGGTATGTGTATCCTCAGAACCAGAGGCTGATTCATCTTATTCAAGTAGCTCCTCAATTGACCGCTAATGAACTTAATGATTCCAGACCCAGCGGGAGAAAATTCCCACAATGGTACTGACAATAAAATCCGAGTTTACCGTTAATAAGCAGTAGCACTACCACCACGTTAAGGAGACGACGATTACTTTTAAACCATTAATGTTAGTGAAAAGAAAATTAATCATACTGTAATTCTGAATAAAGTAGTTTGAGTTTTCAAAATGACTTCGATTCTGAATTCAGACACTCAAAATTCACATAAACGAAAATTACGTTGATTTCCTGAATAATTGAACTGCATAAATACGCAGGTAATGGATGTGCCACAAAGAGAGGGGCAAATGTGTTTTAAGGGTATTCAGATATTTCCAGAACTACATAAGACTCTTAAGATTTCTAAGTACGAATTGAGTTAACTTTTGCAGAAGGCACAGATTGCAGTTCTTATCTTCCTTATTGTTATGTCTACACACCATTATATCCTAAAAGTTAAGACAAATTGTATTAGTTGACTTGTGTGCCCAATTTGTGTGCGCACGCACACACACATACAGACACATTCACACATTCTAAGAAACATTTTTCTCTAAAATCTCGACACCGACCTTTTAATGTTATTATATTATTTTCTTTAGTCCACTGATTGATAGGGATGTGCTATTGTAATAGTTAGATAATAATCCATTATTGTAGGATTTAAGTAGCCCTCCCAAGATAATGAGGATATCAGTAGCAGGAACGTGACAAAGATCAATGTTCTTAACTGTGTTTTGGCCAGATGTTTAACACAGGAGGCTCTGTCACGTGTAACGCAGGCTTAAGCTGTTTAGATTGTTGCTTCACATGTGTGTAATGTATGACACAAGCTTTGTAATTAAATACCGCGCATTGCAGATATAGCAGCATTCTCACGTAATGCAAAGCGTTATTTATTAGTGTTAATGCCGAGGTAGAATGCGCTACAAACACCCTATACTTTGGCGGATGTGTAATTAAGCCTTGCCGGGAGGCCGAGCCTCGTTGGTCTTGCATGGTTTGAAAATGTGTGCGAGAGGGACAGGGGCTAAACAAACAGCTATTTCTATAGACTACAGTAGGAATATCCCTGTGTGCACATGTTAAAAAGTCGAAATTGTATCTGTATATTTCTCTGTTGCCTGTTTTAAACGTATTTGATGTACCAATCTGCGTCAGATACCAAACCAACCTTTTGATTAACTTCTGATATTCAGTGAAATAGCACATAAAAAAGTTAAGAGCCCGCGGCTGAAATAAATCCCTTTGGGTTTAGGATTAATCTGACAGAGGAGAGGCATCAACCATTGGAGCTCTGCGGCATTGTGACTTAACGTAGTTTCTGTGGTGAGAGGACACTCGAAGAGCGACTAGATCTGAACAACGATATGTACCAGTAAGTACGGGATCCCTATCATTCTAAAATGACATTAGTCCTGCGCGGATGCGAACCACCTTCAATCAGATATCCGTAGAACGAGCCCTCCAGGAAGGTGCACCATTTGGAGCTGTATTAGTACCAGGGAGAATCCCTGAACATATCGCAAAGTCCACCGTCCCAGCCACCGCCGTCACCTGACACTAAAACCCTGAAACAAAAGAAAATGATGTGTACAGAAAGAACAACCAGGACATTCGCCTATCAAATTAGAAAAATCACCGAAAACAATTTGATGAGCATTCGCATGTCTTCCTCTAGTCTTTTGCAACTATTTTACAAACACTTCATTTACTTCATATTAAAATGTACAGCTAAACATTTGAATAAATTATCTTATTGCTAAGTTTGTATTAGGTGCTAGGGGAACACATTTGGTTTATAGCATTAGTGAAACATTTAAGAAGCTGGTCACTATGCGATGGCTTTAAAATTTCCATTTCTTTGCACGTAGAAAAGATAAAAGAAATTAATAATGAAAATTGTTCCTGAACGTTAGCTGTGTGTAGGCCAAAGTTAGGAAAGGTAGAGTCAGACTGAACAATTCAATAGCATAGCCCGAATTTGAACCATGGGTCTCCTGGTCTCCGTTCAGTTGCAGTTAACAATTGAGCTAACATAGCCAGTTGGACTTAAAGTGCTTATGTGTTACCATTAAGGTAATTTTGTTATGTGTATATGACAATTTCTAGTGGTTTACTGGGAAATATCCGATTCAGTTGGAGAATTTAGGCCATTGAAGCTCAATGGTTAAGACCAACTGAGACTGGGAGACCCGTATGTATAACGATATTTATTTTTGTATAGTAAGACTCTTTCTATCTCTCAGGTTTACCAGTTGTGTAAAGCACATCCAGAATTTAGGGAATTCTGAGGAGTTGCCCTGAAAGAGTAATCGGGATAGGGGGTATGTTGATAATATTTGGCCTCTTGTCCTTAGAAGATGTACGGACTTTTCGTTTTTCAGTTATGCTTTTCATGGAAATCACACATATACACACGCACATTGACTTTTTATAAAATGTAATTCCCGTGATATCTCGATATTGAATTTTGGGTGCAATGCAATACTTTCTCCACTTACCATTCGTATATTTACCTATATAACGCTAAGGTTTCAGTTACGACGGAAATGAACCCAGGACATTCAGAATACGAGCCATCCCTCCTTAAACCGTCGGTTTTCGTTGCTGGCCTTAGCACTGGTATGCTATTGTATGAGTTTGTGGCATTTAAAGCCCTTCAGTTTATTGAATGTGAAATCTTTTATTCGATCTGCGCCCTCTAAGAGTCGAAAAATTGTCCGGATTCCTTGGCATAAACTCCACACTTTCTTATGAAACTCGTATGTATATATCACGAATGGGACCAAATAGGTGTGTTCGCAAAGTAAAGTATATGACAACTTACCAGAATGGTCACCTGGACAGCCAAGAAACGTCAGAGAGATTCCTAGGTTCTGGATTGAACAATCTGTAAGATTTGCATATATCATGCATAGGGTGAGGAAGAGGAAGAGGAGGAGGAGGAGGAGAAGAAGAAGAAGAAGAAGAAGAAGAAGAAGAAGAAGAAGAAGAAGAAGAAGAAGAAGAAGACTTGCTGAACATTAAAGTATTTTCAGTATTAAAGTACCTAAGTATTAAAGCAAATTGAAGCTTTTCTACTTGCTTACTGTTACTATTTATGTTCACATGCATTTAAGTTAATATACCAAGTTTAATATCTTAAGTATAAGATTTAAGCGAATTATCTTTCCATATTATAAAATTAAACTTCATTATGTTGGAAAAAATACGAGGTACATCCAGAAAGTAAGTTCTGTATGGTAATAAAATTAAATTGTGTAGAGATACAGAAACATTATTTATTGCACAAAATTCTACAACTCTTAAACTACTTTTCCACATAACTGCTGAAATTTTGCAGGCGTTTGTCAAAGCAAGGCATAAGTTTTTGTATACCTTATTCATAGAAGTTTGCCTCCTGTGTCTTCAACCAGTCGGGAAACATTTTCTTTCAGCTCTTCGTCATTGTTGAAGGTAAGATTGGAGATGCAAAAACAGATGAAAATCGCTAGGGGCGAGGTCAGGGCTGTACGGGGGTGGTCAAACACGTCACAGCCAAATCCATGTAGGATGTTTATCGTCGCATTTGCAGTGTGTGGTCGTGCGTTGTCGTGAAGAAACACAACACCTTTTGACATCACAAATTTGCCGATAAATTTCAATTGGTTTCACTTTCCTAGCATTCAGAAAACGAATCACAAATCTGATTTCACAAGCGGCGGGATTTTCAATCAACACTGACATTGTAAACAAGCGCAACAAAGCGTACGTGGCTGACAACGACCTCACAATAGCGTACGTTTCTTCTCCTTGATACAGAGCGTCTACCGCGCATGTGCGGAACTGCGATCGCAGCGCTGCAGCGGAGATAAATTGAAACAGAACTTACTTTCTGGACGCCCCTTGAGTATTCAAATTTCTTATATTTACTTCATTTCATCTAATACTAAGCACAAAAGCATGATTTTGCATTTAGTTTTCATTGTAAGCACCTTTTCTCTTTTAATTTCGGTTGATAGAAGTATATATGTATGCATAGATTATTATAATACATAACATATTAGAGGATTATTAACTAGAATCTTCTTTGAGTTACATCAGTGACGCGTATTACGCGAATGCTTTAAGCTTCATCCTCCCACAACCAATACTTTTGTGTTCCGCTTTAAGATAAGTATATTGAACACATTGTAATATTTTAAAAACCTTTGTATAAATCTTCCGAACTATCAATTCCAAGACTGCAAAATCTTGTGATTTCTTCTCGGCAGAAATAGTTCCCTACACCTTCCGAATAAGCTGTTAAAGTGTTTGATTATGTGAATGATCCTATAATACATAGTGCCCTTTTTAATCATATGTCTGAGTGAACATGTTCATCCCGATACACAAATGAATTCTTAGTGAACTTCGGGATTCTATTTTATGATGATAGTTTCAAAAAAAAATTTCAGGGTAAATTTAATTTTTCTCCACAAAGAAAATGAAAATTTCTGCACTAATAAATAACACTTAAATTATTTACAGTTGAAATAATTTTAGTTGTTTTAAATTGCATATAAATAATAAACATTTTAGGGACGAATATTGAAGTTCTTGTATAATTTTACACTGACCATAAGGATACAGGAGACAAATATAAACCTAAAGATTATAATACTAGAAATTA